>JAZKJV010008014.1:0-64946 GCA_037367405.1 Ottelia alismoides | reverse complement strand
TATTAATCATAATTACTTACAACAATGTTGATATCAAAAAATCATATTTACTGATCAATCTCTATTAGTTAATTCAATTCGTGGCTTGATTTTCTAATAGACAAAAACAACTGTGGATAATAACATGAGGTGATCAGAGTAAAAATCATATATTTTAGTTATTTTTATTAACAAATTATATGTGTATGAAAGATATAAAATTATTTCCTTTAATATTAAAATAATATAAAAAAAACATTGCTATCTTATTTTTTAGTCGAGAAGAATGATAAAATAAAGAAAAGGCTATATATTTCTTTCCCTTTTCGTCAATCTGATATACTTTTATGCATTTAGATATGAATCTGTTTATTATTGTACCATCTATAAAGATGCGATCAATGTTCATTGGCTCGATTCATATAATGTATAATATAAGTAAACTTTTAATTATGTAATTGACATGTTATACTTATGACAGTTAATTGTACAATAAAAATGAAAATCCACAACAATTTTAAAAATAAATTTACGTCAAAAAGAATGACCTGTGAGACACTATCAAAATAAGTACTTTGCATGCAGTCCATTCCTAATATAAACCTTAAAAGTATACTTAGAAATAACAAATTATTATTTCTTTATATTTTTACATGTATTTAGCTTTTATATAATATGATATTGACTCGAGTACTAATTATTTAGTCCATCCCACCACGAACCTTATTTCTAAAAATTAAATATTATATAATATTCAAATATGTTTTCGGAAGTTCACTTGAATGCAGAAAGAGAATGTAGCACGTCCTTCTTATTTCTACTCCATGCTTTTTTTGTCCGCCGCCGCAAAGCGCGGGTAGACCCACTAGTCTCTATTTAAAGTGGGAGAAAGCTTTATCATTTTTTAAAAATGTTGTAATTTTTGAGCAGGAAACATTTGTATAGTCCTAGATATAACACGAATTAATAGTGTAGCGGGCAAATTTTGGAAAGGCTCCAAAGTTTAGAGTAATTGTACAAAACGAGCTTGAAAAAATTATATAATATTTAGGACATGAGTACAAACATTGTAACTCTTTCCTCGATGGCATGTTATTTTTTTCATGAAAATGGTAAAATATGGCTTTACATATACGATTACAAAATGATAAACTCTGGTTCTCGTGTGCTGATGAAAATGGAATATCCATCATTAGGAATGCAAACGGATACCGATATATCTGTATTCGATCGATCACCATATCTGTTTTATACAGATTTTGACATTCGTATCCGTATCCTGTTTTAAAATGAATACGGATATGGATATCGTTTTGATATCCGCAAACATCCGCATCCGTATCTACATATCCATTTTCGTATATAAATATAGTCATAGATTTATTTTTAACCATATATATCATAATTCTCTACTCCTTTTACCATATTTATACAATTTTTATGATACAAAGTCATTGAGTAAATTAATATCATATGTTTTCCATCCAATTCATATATATTTCAGTCGATTCTATACAGCCATTTCAAACATTACTCATGGGGTGATCAATATCCGGTTTTACATCCGTATCCATTTTTTAAGGATATGGTAAAATAGTTTTAATATCCGTCAATATCCCTATCCGTATTAAAAAAACAGATAAGATATGGTAATATCTATATCCGAATCCATATCCGACCGTTTGCATCCCTATCCATCGTAGTAGGAAGTGAAAACCCTACTTTAAGGATAAATCACGATTACAGTTATGCCCTTACTTTTTTGAAATAACATTTGTGTTTCTATCTTCTTCCAAAATTTACCCTTGTAATAACAAAAGGATAGAAATGAAGTTTATAAGAATATAGGAGCACACGCATTATTGCAAAAAAAAGATAGGAACATAAGTGTAACTCAAAAGTGTAGAAGTGTAAAAAATCCAAAAAATACGATGTGTGAATGTCTCAATCCCTTATTAGCACCAAACAATTTTAGTACTTTTTTGTCATTTATACACACGAATCATCAAACAACAAGAGTTTCTATTTATAAATGCAAATTTATTTTTACGAGAATACCAAACCTTAGTATTTGTAAGGACATCTACGCAAAAGCTCCTCTGTATCAGTGGATTTTGGATATAGTAATTTATATCCGTAATATTAGATATGTTTGGAAGGCGGGAAAAATAAGACTAATTTATTTTGATTGTTAATATGACCAGTGACCACACTTTTTGCAGCTCTTGTTTACCTATGCAAAAAAATGGAGATTTCAGATTAAAAATTAGGGTTTATGCTTATGCTCATCTGAGATATGTAATTACAGTTATGCACCTATCCTTTTTGCAATGTTACTTGTGTCCCTCTATTCTTACAAAATTCACAATATTGCCCTTCTATTATTAACATTTATGCTCCTATTTTCCTTGTAAGCATACATTGCCACAAGAGTTATTGCGAAAATGGTAAGGGCACACCTATAACTGCATAATGTCAGAGGGGAACTGTAAAAAAACCAAAAAATATCAACACTAGTTAAAAACTCAAAGAATGCCATGACATTCCAAATCTGATTCTAGATTCCTTATTCATAACATATGATTAGATTGTGATAATCGACAGAATCGAGCTTCATCTTATTAGACAACGCAGCACGTAAAACTTAAGATGAGCACACAACAATGGAGCATGCTTGCAATGCGGCGGTGTCGCGGGGTCTCTTAGGCCTTGAGCGCTGGCCCCAGACGAGAAGACCCAGTCGGTGGTGGGTCTTTGGGCCCGGATGGGGGGACTTGGGTTCTTGGTAGCGCGGATCCAAACCCCGGAAACGACTCCTGGATCGTGAGCTTCTGCGGTGGCGGGTCACTGGGCCCTGACGGGGGAACCAGTGTCCTCGGCAATGCAGACCCAAACCCGAGACTAGATTCACGGGTCTCCTCGAGCTGCCTCGCAGAGACCGCTATCACCAAGCAAAGCGATACCAGCAACAACTTCTGAATCATCTCCTCCTTCGCCATCATAAGATTTGAATTCTATGATCTCGATGCTTTGATCGTGATTGTTTATATAAGAAGGGGAAGGACGAGATGAGGATCGATGAAATAGAAAGGAAAATAATCTTTTATTTATTGTGTTTCCATAGGCAATCCAAGTCTGGATTGCTTTACTTATATTTCAATACGAAGGATAGGCTCAAAGTTGGCACGAGCATTATATGGAAGGCAACATTTATAAAAGAATCCTTTGAAATCCCTTCCGATTTTGTTTTGATCATAGCACCCGTTATATCTGGACTGCATGGAAGGCCGTATCGACGATATATTGATATCAAGACGAGACCGATATGGATATCGATGTTATGATATTTCCTCCTTCAGGCATTTCCTTAACAAAAGAGCGTCGATATTGCCAAAATATCGTCGAAATATCGAATCGACACGATATCGAAATGGATATGGCCTTCCATGATCTGGAGATAGTCACGTTTGGCGCAGTGTTCTTCAGGATTTTTACACTTATTTCCTTCCAAACTTGATTCAACCTGTTTCATAAATTACATGATGATCCCTACATAATAACATCACTCGCTCGTATTCCAACTGTATAAAATCGTCAGACTGACCAACCATAGTAGAGAAAGGCGGTAAAATCGACATTAAAGAGATCCAACTGTATAAAATCGTCAGACTGACCAACCATAGTAGAGAAAGGCGGTAAAATCGACATTAAAGAGGAGAGGTTTAAGAGAGGAAGGGACCGTCGTAAATGTTAAAATGATGGTTGAGGTAGAGCACGCTCTCAAACAACACCGACTTCTCCATGAAGCATAAAAAACAGCAGGATTTGATTAGATTATCTCAAGTAATTGTTAAAAGCATAGATTTTGAAGAGTACCTCATCACTAGCTCGGGTATCATGTTCATAAACGGACGGCATTAGGACCTTGAAATAATTCGGTGAAGATATGGCGGACATCATTTACAATCAGAGTACAGCAACATTAGCTCAAGATCATGATGCTTCGGTTAAGAAAGATGAGCCACTGGCCACTCCTTTCGGATAGATACAGATGGTTTGAGACTAGATGAATACGTAACCTTACTTTCCATACAAATAGCAACATTTCTGTCACTCCTTCACAGCATGGCTGAGTCTTTGCATTATCTAATCGTAAACTACATAGACGCGGCATATTCATTGAGCAGATCCATGGAAGGACGAATGCTGTTCAAGCTCCCTTCTCTTCACGAGGATCCTACCAATTTTGCAATTCGAGCGTAGCGCCTGTCGAACCATTTTTCTTACCTTCCCTGACCCTTCTTCGCCAAGGAAACTCCTCAGTCGGTCTTTCTTTATCTTAGTGGGAGACCATATATCTGTGGCTAACATCATTCAGATATTTTTCCGTCAGGCTTGTTCTGTCTGAATATGAAGGCCGAACATACTGTTTCCCAGAACAATGACGGAAGGACTAAACCGTACGTAATTGCCGGCACCAAAATGCTAATCACAGGGATGTAGCCTGAGTCTTTCGATTCCTGGAAATCTTGCAGAGTTTGTCCTATGTTACAGTGGAATATCTAACCTTTTGTTCACCAGAATTATATACTACCTGATTACGAATTCCGAAACAATCTCATCCAAAAGCTCATCTCTAACCATCATTTCTACGTCCTTGCTGATTGAGTCAATATCATCTTCAACCTTGAGCCAGCTCTCGTCCAAAAATGATCTTGCCGGATTGCATTTGGAATCAAGCTTTCTCTTCACCAGAGAGCCCCAAACATCTTCAGCAAGCACCTTCCTATCAGGAATAGCCCCAAATAGTTTGTCAGGTGGCACCCATGGAAGCAGACCCTTTTTTGATGCACGAACTTCCGAAAGAATGCAGTTCACAAGGTCGAAGAGCAACTTTCTTTCGTCTCGTAGCCAGAAAGATGGCTCGTACAATTTCTCAAGCTTTGCAAAAACAACAGGATCTATCGGGAATTCTGGTCGGTGGCATGCATCGAGAATCTCATCCATCGTGGCGCCTTGGAGTCCAGAATCAGTCAAGATCCTCGATACATAAGTGAAATCCCGATCTTCATATGTGCAAAATTGTGAGATATTCTGATTCTCGTCAACTGTGTCATGATTTATATCTTCATCAATAAGTGTTTCTGATTCTTCGCTGCAAGTACTTGCTGATTCTGACCTGAGAAGCTGCAGCTGGAGTCGAAGAGCTGCACACAAAGAGGGTATGATGGGTGATGAATTGAACAGTGATGTTAAATTTATGTATTTTTGATCTAAAAAAGGGGGAACATGCAACAGTGTCCGCCCCAGATATACTGAAACGGGAAAATACGATGATGTTATTTATGTAAGAAGAGAGATAATAGCATATACACTGAATCTCATCATTAACTCTTTGGAAGCATCCAGGTCTGTATTTCCCATCATCAAGAGAGTCGAGCACAGAGACAGGACTAGGCTGTTCCGTCTCTTTGGGAGCTGGAAGCAAGTCTGTCTTCCAGGTACGAGCTTTAATGAAAGGGTCCACTTCAATGATTTCAGGTACCTTAATCTGCAAATATTACATAGAAAATTACAGGGATAAGAGACTTCAATCTGAAAGTGGATGCAGTAATAAATGAGGGAACGTGGTTTTCCCCCTCGTAGGTTCAGAATAACCCAAAGAAAAGAATAATAATTTGGTACATAATGATGAAAGGAAAAAATATCGAGGTTGGATCAAATTAAACCTAATCCCAACAAGTTGTCAATGCCAGTTTTCATAGATAATGGCCTACATCTAGACCCAAATTGCCAGAAAAGATGTCAGAGTGAACTCTTTTTAACCGTGAAAATAATCCGAGAGGTGGAATCGCCTCCAAAAAGAGTTGTGCAAAAGCACCTTCACCATTACGAGGGATAAATGACATCATATTGCATTGAGTATGTTGCAAATATAACGAAGGACAATTGTAGAATCCCCAATCATAGCCCTGCATGTAATACTCACAAGAAGTTGGTGTGGTTATAAGATGGCTGATGGCTACTTGACAACTTAGAGCATGGCTACTTGACGACTTGTGTTTAAGCATTTTAGGTGGTTGGCAACATGTCCACAAAACCCAACAAGTCGTTTAAGATCTAATTTCCCTGAATACCAACTTCAGTTTAGGCTCAAGACATTACATCAAAATTCTTGTTGAATGCTGTAACACGATAGCATACAGAATGTGGTTCCATTTAGTCTCCCTATATAGAAATTATAGGTACCACCTTTTTTATAATAAAGAGAATTTTGCAGCTTGTGAGAGATTGTTAGGTCTCATCACTCTCGTAGAAAAGTTTTCCATATAAATATTGTATGCTAGGTGCTTGAGTTGATTTCTGCAATTAACCGCATTGTTATGAATATAGATTCGAAAATGGCAAGGCGCAATGGAAGATCTTATGGTTGTTACAAATGTCAGTCGCTTCCCTCAACTTGGGCTCTCTTGATTTTCACTCACATCTTGTAGCAGTTCTCATTCTCATTATCATTCTCTGTAGACAAGAGAGATGCCGTAAATGAGAGTTCATAGCATGTGTAAAGACTCGGGCTGGGTAGAAGGTAATTACAAAGTTCTTAAGATTCTTCATGTAAAAAAAACTTGATTAAAAACACATATTTTGGGGTAATTTAAGCATTTACACACTTCGCTATTGTTTATGAGACGAACCTTACGCAATCATTACTCAAAATACATATTGGTAAAATGGTCCCTCTTGAACTGTTACATACCGAGCCTTGAAAAAAAATCAACTAAGGCAGCAAGATGGCATTATCAATTTCAAAGCAAGCTATAAATATAACTTGGAGTTCAATCAAATGCAGAATAAATAACAGATTAAATTGACTTAAAGTGTAAAATTTAGACTAAATACGATGCAAAAAAAGTGGCATCAACCTTTGATAAAAAGATGTCATCTTTATTACTTGTGATGTGCCCAATGCAGTCAGCAGCAACACCATCCGGAAGCAACCCATCAACAATTGCTTCCGTAGTAGGGTTTTCATTTGCATTTTGAGGGGAAGGGATGTCATCTGCAGAAGCCACTGCATCATAAAAGCTAACGGAAGGTTCAGAAAATGAAAGACCAACTTCAGTAGCAGAAATTGTATCAGAAGTTTCGCCAATTTTGCATCTTGATAGTTCACCTTCAAGGTCTCCAAGTGCATCTAACAAAAGAGGCATTTTTTCATTTCCAGGAGAAGCATCTAACTTCTGACGCTGGCTCAGTTCCTCCAGATGTATACCTAGAGGTATATTGACTACATCTTCAAGCATTTGGCACTTAACATTGTTACAAGCTCCTTCTGCATCACTTGAATTAGAACTTCCCAAAAATGCCGATGATGATGGAAGTGATCTTGATCTTGACAGTTTTACTGGCTGGATGTCTTTCCAACCATCCCTGCTGCTTATTCCCAATGGAAAATACTCTGTACGATGCACATCCAACAGATTGCTAACAGAAGCTTCCCCATCAGACACAGCCAACATTTCTGCTAGTGTCCTTGGACCTGGACCTACATATCCCACTCCCTCATGGCAATTAGACATTGACCATTTCCTAGAAAGATGCCTTCTAGCCTCTCGGCTTACAAAAGATTCAGCTGAACTGTCCAAGTTGCCATGCACTGCAGCTTTATCTGCAGAGAAAGATTTCATTTGCCTCCACCCAGAATCAGCTTCACCTTTAAAAGAGTCCTTTTTTCTACTCTTTCTTCCGGGTTTTAACAATTGTTTTGAACCTTCACCGGAACAGTGGACTTTATTTACGTGTACTTCATTGTTATGTATTAGCTTCTGGTGCTCCCTATTCTCAGACAAGAAGTAGCAACTTCCACTACTTTTGTGCCTCCGATGACCAGGTCGAGAGCCTTCATTGGAATTTTGCAATGGTAAAAAATCATGTGCATTAGAAATCTTCCCAAGGCTTGGTTTTAGAACAACAATTCTAGTAGGAAGGCTGCAACTGGAAGATTCTGATTTCTCCCCAACCTTTGGCCTTGCCAACTGAGGGGATGCATTGGCCGGCTGATCAGTAGTTAACTGTGTACAAAGTGCAGAATCACATTTCTCTCTATAAATTCCACCACTCAGTCGACCTCTACTATAGCGTTCATCTTTTTTATCTGATTCCCAATATAACTCACCGGTTTCTGCTTTTTTTGGCTTGGATGATTTTAAAACAGTTATGTGGGTCGATTCAGGACTGGACAAAACAGAATCAAGATCCAAGAAGTGTCTTGCAATCAGAGAACTGGGTTCCTGAAGAAGTCTTAGAAAAAGATCTTCTTTGGTGCCCAACATTTCAGACACATCATGTGGCTCCTTGAAAGGTTTTGCCTGATTATTGCAGGATTGGCATTTCCTGCTGGGAAATTTGCCTCCCTTAAAATCCTTCCCTGTATCAATTTTGCTGCACTTTGGCATTTTCTGATGGGTATTCTTGCCAATCACTGTCTCCACAACTTCGAAGACATCTTTGCATTCTGGTTCTGCAGATAACAGACTTTGAGAACAATCCTTAATTAATGATTTTTGGGGACATACTCCTGGTTCGCGTAAACGGAAAGTTTCTGAAGCAGGTAATGAATCAAGCCCCATCAAACGAGCAATTAGGCCAGGAGAATTGTGTCTTGCTTTCCCCTCTTTTGACAATTCTGCTTTAATCAGCATTTTCATAGGCAGTCCATTGGTCTTTAATGAAGAAGTTTGCTGTAATTCAAAATCATTTAAAATTATATAAAAGGAATTAAAGTCATTATTTCCAATAAAGAGCATACAATATTTAGGGCAAAGAATAATTCCAGAAAAGTTGATACTGCCATGAAAGATTAAGTAAATCTAGAGATATATCTCATATTTCAAATAGCATCTATCAAGAAAAACATTACTGACTGATTTACAAGAGTAGTGTGTATTTCACTAGTTATGGGGGGGGGGGGGGGGGGGGGGGGTGTGAGAGTAGGGTTGGAACCCTGGTCATCAGAGTGAGAGCCCACTGCTTCTACCACTAGACCAATTAAGTGGGTTCTTACAAGAGTAGTGTTTATGTGCATGTGATTAGAATCTTACTTCTTAGCTGACCTTGGAGAAAAAAAGTATGTGAGTGTCTACATTGTTTTCAATGACTTTGAGTTATGGCCTTCTTTAACTAATCCAATTCATTGTGCAAATTCACTTGATTTGCCGGTCTTTAAAGTGTTCAACTTATTTAAAAACAGACCAGGAATTGCCACGATTATGGTTTACTGTGAAGTCTTTAATATTCTTTGTATAAAAGAAATTTTACAATCCAGGTTTCTTCTGGCAACTGTAGTAATAGAGGCATCTGGGAAGATAGGATATAATTCCCGAGAAAGTGAGACCTTATGACCTGGATCCTCCAGATGCAAACAGAAAGAAGTCCAGCTCAATCCCCATATATGCCCTTGAGATACTTGAGGATAGTGGGGACATGGATTCAAATTTCAATGAAATTCGGTCGAATTTCTGTCGAATATCGATATCCTTTCAAAATCGAAATTCGACCAAAATGACCGAAATATGAGGGGGCCCTAGTACAAAAAATGACCGAAATGATTGAAATTTTGACCGAAATTCCATTTCAACGAAATGGTGACCGAAACCGACATTCAGGGCCTTGAGTGGGGATGATCTCAAGTATGCATGGTTATTATGAGCGAGTTCTACATTTTTATGTAATTTTCTCAGTATTATTGAAATCAAATCTCGTGGAGTGTAGTGCCCTTATTCTTTTCGAGGAGAGATAGAGTATAGGTAGTATTCATGTAGTTAACTGATCGAACCCCTCCTAGGTCATCCTATTTTTACTTGGGTTGTGGTTCACTTGGGTTTGCATGCCTCTATTCCATTCCCATTCCCTTATCCTCAAATCCCTCGGTAAAGTACACGAGATCTACAACTTTCAGTAGAGATTCTCCTTCGTTGTTTTCCCCGTGAGGGTTGTATCATATGGTTTCCTTCATCCTTGGAGGATCTACCACCATGCATCTTCCAAGCTAGGATTCTATTACGATGAACCTCTACTGTTTCCAATTCTAAGCCCCATTTTGATCAGTATGTGGGAGCCTCGTGTTACAAGTTTCTTCCACAGAACAACACCCCTTTTCTAGCTTTTTTGTTTGTGTTATATTTCCCCAATCACAGCATCTCGTGCTTGAGTAACCAAAGTACATCACCAGGTTCTTTGGATGTACATCTACCTTAAACAAACCACCATCGAGCGTAGGGGTTATGTGGAGATCATCATGTCAATGACTAGGGAGTTCTCCCGTGTGTCCACTCTATCCCCACTTGCATCTTATCAGAATAGAAAACAAAGAGGCAGGACCACCTTCTATAAATTTCAGGTGACTTCAATTTGGTTGATTTACAATTCATGTTGAGGAACTTCGTAAAATCTACCCAACATGTTCAACTTTCCAAAATACAATAGTCGTCTACCAAACAGGGGGAGGAGAATTGGCTAATATAAAAGGATCTGGAACTTTGTCTCATAAACAAATTGGCATTTTGAATGAAAACTTAACAAAATTGCAGTTCAACGCTTCATTGAGTATGCATAAAATTGTAACTATTTGGTACAATCATAGGAAGAATGAAAGGAGAGGAATATTGCAGTTCTTTTCTCTAATCTTCTCACCCTATTGTCTTCAGTCTGAGGCTTGTCATCCGATATTCCTGGCCTACGCCCTAGTCAACAAAAAAAAGTTGGACTCATTTAAAAGACTTACTTTAGGATTAAGAAAAAAAATGACAGGGCCATTTTTAAAAGAGAGGAAGCAATTTAAGAAGATATAAAAATTAACAAACTGCAAAATAGAACGAGAAATAAATGACATTTTTGAGCAAAAACTAAGTAATATATGATAAATATAGATTATTCTATCCATCAACATGTATTATTTTTATCAGTAAAATAAACCGTCAAGCAAATTCCTTGAACTTGTTTAAGGCTGTCCCATTTCAGGCGTTATTTAGCTTTAGATAACAGGAGTCGTATTTACAAACCTCACACTTCAACTAAAGTAGTGAGATAATATTATAATTTCTCTTGTCAGGGCAGGAGGCTCCAGTATTAATTTTATAAATATACTTACTAAGGCCAAGCGTGCATGCACGTTCAATGAGTTGTACTACTAGCGTAAAAAGTTATGTTGGGGGATATACAAATTTTGAAGGATTCTGCCAGCAGACAAATATTTCATGATAGTTTTGAAAAAGTAAAGCCTGTGAATGATGAATTTCCCTGATTTAGTAGCATGTCCAATGATTGTTAACCATACCGATTCAAATGCAAGTTTTTCAGGCATGTTAATCCATTTTGGTCACACAGATCAATTTCGATAATAAATTATAAAAGCATTCATGTTTTATTCCACCGGAATCCTAGATTGCGTGATGTTTTTTCTAGATATTTTTTCCTGTGCTCAAACAATTGTATGCAAAAAGTCATCATGATATATGTCACTCAACAATGAATGTGAAACGTGTTCGTATCAATTTTTGCATTTACCAACCATTATAATCATGTTGAACTTGTCTTTATTTTAAAACATTCCAAAGCTTTTTTCAGGGTATCTTTAAGGCAGCAGCAGTTAAAATCTGGTAATGCTATTGGGATGGTTTGATTCCAAAAAAAAAGATATGTTCCACGGCTGTTACAGTGCACGGCATTGGAATCAAAAGCATAGTCTACAGGTGCAAGAAAGAAATCCGAATGTGCTCTATTTCTAAGTATAGCACAAATCGGCCAGCAAAATAACGCGATTTCATTAGGAAAACGAGAGCAGAAAAAAGGAAGCTACTTGGAGAAAATGGCTTAACCTTACTGGGTGACAAAAAGTGCATTTGCCGAAAAGTTTAAAAAAAAGGAAAAGCAACGGAGTAGGATAATAGAAACCAAAAGAGAAAAAAAAGCAAGAAGCAAGAGGCCAAAAACAAAAAGGCAAAGACTTTCAATCATGTATAGAGACCCAAACACAGGGCACAAGTTCAAATTTTCAATTTTCAAAAGCAGCAGAAGGCCTTACGAACTCCTCCTCAACGTTTCAAACGCTGGTAAAACCAAAACAGGCTCGACCGCGCTAAACCGGCATGCTTACAAACTAAAAAAACTCCAAATTTCACACAGATATCCACTCGGAACCTCACATTTCGACCTCAAATCCTGACTTAAAGCAAAAAAATCCAGAAACATCAAAAAAAAGTCCCCAAAACCCTAACAACCAGAGGTGATTCAAGGCTTCACCACGACGATCGGGGGCGATATCTGGCGAGCGCAATGCAGCACGATCAACCCTAGGGCTTCTGGCGGGGGAGTTGGAGTGGCGCCTCCTCTGGCGATCGATCTCCATCGGATCCCCTCAGCGCTCTCTATCTGTGAAGCGGAGAGCCGCGACAGCGGTGGACGGAAGAGGGGAAATGGGGAGAGCTCGTTTTTACTCTCTCTCTCTCTCTCTCTCTCTCTCTCTCTCTCTCTCTAGTTATACATCTGTAGAATATAATATACACTGAGGCTGTGCTGCGTTTGGCTCGTTTTCGAACTTTCAAAAATAGGACGTCATCGGAGCCGTCCATCGCCACATCGTGGAAGAGGGGAATTTTGCATTCAAAGTCCCGAACATTTTGCCCTTTCCAATAAGAGTTTAATGGGTTGCTCATGCGTTGTTTTCGACGTTTTTTTATTTTTTTTGAAAAATTTCGTCATGTATATTCATCTCTATATCTCTCTTATATGCTATTCGAATTTCGTCAGAAACAGAGACTCATACGACCTCCATCCAGACAGTCATTTTTTAACGGTAACAGGATTTTTTAAATCGACACCATCTCGATGGAGGCCGTAGGAGTCTCTGTTTCTGACAAAATTCGAATGGCATATAGGAGAGATATAGGGATGAATATACATGATGATATTTTTCAAAAAAATTAAAAAAACACCGAAAATGGTGCGGGGGAAGCCATTGCAGCCCCATTAAACTCTTCCAATAAGGGTTAAGTATAATAAACAGACTTGGCCAAACCGCGGCCGGTTGGGCCGAACGAACCGAGGTTCAAAAATCTTTGTCCAAAGCTCGTATTTTGTCCGAACGAACCGGCATGGACTGATTCATGATCTATTTTGTTTTATTAAATTTTTTTAGTAGTATTTAGTGAGTACAAATGATTTTATTAATATCATTTCTACTTTATATAACTAATATAAGTTGTTTACATGTCACTTGACATGTAAACTATTAAATTTTATTTAAAATGAGTATGACACATGAAAATTTTGAAGTGTATCATAGTAATACATGAATTATTCAGCTTATATTTTTATATTTTTTTTATTTTTTGCGGGGCAGACCAGGCTCACCCATGCCTCATATGCCTCAATCTCCTATTCCAAGCTCGGGCCATGAACGGGCGAGGCGGACGGACCCTCAGCCGGTTGAACAGGTCTAATAATAAATGATAAGTGAGGTTTATGCTTCATTCATTCATGTGTCTATGGACTTAAAGCTATAAGGAAATGGTGAATAATGTATTTGAAGATGTAATGGATGAATTAATCACGATATGATCATCCATTCGGTAACAGCTGATCATGAGATAAAGTCTTTTTATCCTGAGATAAAGGTATCATAATCCAAACAATACATATCTTAATTTTATTCAATTTCACATTGTTTTGTTCTATATCATGATCTAGCATCATGGATCTATGCAACTATGTCATTTTCCATGGTGTGTGTATTTATTTAATTATCTATCATTAAAAAAATATTTTGCTCGATTATTTCTTCTTTCGACAAAGATATCGTGTTTAAATAAAGAATGAGGTTCTTTAAATATCAATGATTTGTAAACATGCTCCTCCCGTAAGACCTACTAATGACAAGCCCATGCATTGCATTGGGAAGTGTAGATGCTTGTGTCAAAAGGATTGTTGAGTAAAAAAAATCAAATAATAAAATTATTTGGAGTCATTGATGTTCCGCGAAGTTTGATTATAATTTTTTTGGGAAAATTGGATGAATTGTCATTGAAGTATTGACAACATGTAAGGTGCTATTAGAGGTACCAGAAAACTTATTCAAACATCTGTGAATTCATGTGTAACTAAAGGAATACATATAACATAACATATAGTAGCAATACATAAGTATCACTATAGTTATAATAAATGATCTAATAATTAATATGTAGTTGGTATAATAAAATACAACAAACAAATAACCACCAAAAATTCGAACAGATTTAATATGAAATTGAAATGAAAAAATCATGCGAATATTTGAATCTCAAAAGTTGCCAACCATAGATGAAGAATATAGGAAACAAATCACGTGGCCACCCGTTACAACGTTGCTACTTCTATTCTACTTAATCCTTTATGTTGTGTGTACATTCTAGCGTTGGCTGAGTACAACAGCACATTAAGCATATAGATAGTTTATTTGTGTGTTTTATATATTAGGCAAACACTGGTGATATTTTCTTCTTTTGAATAAACATCTTGTTGAATTGTATATTGTTTGTGATGCGATTTTCACTATCGTTTATTTTGATAATTTTTTTAACAGTTTATTCTCTGAAAATGTCATCTATTATATCCAATGCAATAAGTAAATAAACTATTGGGTATTTATACATTTCGAAGGAATGTATAGGCTTTGTAATTGAATTAAAATTTTATACTTGTAGGTGTAACAAATGTAATAAGAAGCAAACAAGTCGTATTACCTTGAGTAGAGATAACACCAAGATGCAAGGCTCGTCCCTCAACATTTAGTCTATAACATCCTGTAGACAAGAAGAGCAAGAAGTTATACATAAATCCACTTTGGTGGTGTTCCTTGTCCTTCATGTTCTCTCATAATTAAGCATTTTTTTCGAGCACAAGTTTTCAATCTTTTTCGAGCACAGGAACTTGATCATGGATAGAGAAGAAACTTATTTTAAAAATAACCAGTTTTGCTCTATTGTTATGTTAAAAGTTGATATTATGTAGTGAATAGATCACAACTCAACAAAAGCTAATTTTCTTTACGGAATTATGTTGATACTTTTTTTGAAAGGAAATTATGTTGATAGTAACCATGAGAAGCATCATCATTGAAATCGTGGCTCTCTAAAAGATGTTTAGCGATATCAGAATCCATTGTTTGACGTTGCATGGAAATAACCGTAATTTATAAATAACATAGCCATAGTTGTATTTAAGTTCATGTCGTTGAAGAAATAACTTATAACTAAAGGTTTTTGAAACAATAATGATGATGTTCCTCAGCCGGCAAACTTTAAACATCACTTTTGTGTTCTTAAAATCTGAATATTTCCTCTTTGTTCCTAAGAAGCAATCTTTACATGTGAATACTCTCAAGTTTTTAGCTTTACTTTACGAAAGGCATTCATCATTTTTTCTTTTTTAGCTAATTATTCAGCACCGCTAAAAAACTATGCTATAATAAGGCCACACCATAAAACAACTTTAAAATTAAGCAAAATGCTATTACAGAGGGATTGATGGGAGACGAGCAACAAGCTGTGCCGCCAATCCCTTTTGGATGGCAAATCCAATTCTTCGAAATACAACATCTATAGATCTGGGAACCATAACATCTATAGATCTAAAGAATATTTTTTTTGCATCGTTTCCATTAGCATATATCCAGAACCATCATGGGCAATTAACAGCTTCGAAGCATATTAACCCAAGTGCACATCAACATATCAAGATTAATGGACATGAATTGACGGGGTATGTGCGCATGGCTTCAGATTTTTTAGATGCTACATTATACACAAATATGGAGGTGCCATACGGCATCCTCTTGCTGTACATGGGGCCTTTGAAGCATTTCGAGTTTTCACAGCATGTCCCGTGCAACACACGGGCTCTCTAGTAAATTCCCATCGTCAAGAAATAGTAATCATTCTCGTCTATTACTCAGTTATCGAGTTAAGTTATGAGTTAGGTGCTCGAATCAACACAAGCACAAGCAAAGTTTTAGACCAACTACAATCCCCACATGAAATCTTAAGCACAAGACGTGCTTAGAAAATATGCAACTTCTGTGCCTATATCTAATCTTCAGAAAAATAACTAAATACCAACGCAAAAGCATTTAAGCATTGTACATACACCTGGGCGATATCTACACTCCCATGTGAAAATTTCAAACATTTTAGCATGTAATTAATATAGCTTCGACAAATCAGAACCCACTAAAACATCAAACCCCACAGAATCCTTCCAGCTACCAGAGATTATTTAAACAAAAGCATTCTTTTTTTCTAATTCATAGATTTGAATTATGTTACCTTGAGACCGAGATCTTTCTCCTTCATTGTTGGTTGCGGTGACCATGAGAGAAGGGGATGTGGAAGCTCTATTTTTCCTTCTCCTCCTTCTGTATCGTGGATGTTTTATACAAATCGGTCTGAACCTGTGACAACATGTCCGAATAATAAACAACTCTCAGACATTGGACGTTGATCGGACGATTCATATATGATCGGTTTACACAGGACGTTGATATTCTATGCCATATCTTTTCGTAGCAAGAAAGGAAAAGTACTTTGGTTTTCGTCGACGGTTGTAACAAAACAACATGAGATAGGAGATGAAACCTACCACAACGATCATTTGATGCCGGCAACCTCCTTCAATCGTCCTCTCCTCACTATCGCAGATGCAGAATGGTGAAGTAGCAGCCGAGAACACAAAATGGTGAAGTTGAAGACATGAAGAACGAAAACAAATTTGGGAGTAAAGGAGTCGCTTGGAAGGAAGGCAAACGAAAAAGGACAAATATAGTCCTAACATGTTAGCAGTGTGAACAACACGTGTCTCCTCCTTATATATCGTAGGTGTTTTTACAAATCAGTTGGAACATGTGACAACATGTCCGAATAATAAATAGTTCTCAGACATTGGACGTTGATCGGACATTTTATATCTGATCGATTTACGCAGGACGTGTTGGAATTTAATTCCAACGATGGACTTATATGTATACATATATAATCGATAATATTGTCAAGTGCCCCAATAAAATAAAAAGGTGATCAAATAAAGTTCAAGAATTTATTTGGGCATAAGTGTATTTTGGTTGCATGGGATTTTAATATGTAGAGACCTAAGGGATAATTTCATATCTATGATGGGTAGAACTGAAAATTATCAAGGTAGTTTTGAGAATGGGTCATGGTCCCCAAAGGAAACCACCCCAACGCACATCTCTTTTTGAATCCCCATCTCAAAAAGGGAAGTTACGGGATATCCCTCTTTTAAAAGGTTGGGCTTTCTCCCCAGAGATAGAGACAGAGAGGTTACGAAGATTGAAGGTCGGAGGTTTGGCTTCTCCTTTGGAAGATCCGACCCTTTTTTATTTAATGGCTGCCCTTCAATCCGGTTAGTATATTTTACATGCGTTTCCTTCTCTTGTATGCGTGTGGTAGATTCGTTTTATTGTTTCTATGGACAAAATATGGAAACTTTTATTCATTAAAAGTGCATGGCATGTATGGTTTTTTTAATTGCAGTTCTAAATTGTACCCTTCTTATACATGTCATTCTCGTTCATATTATTGCACTTTCTTTTCATTCATATACTCTCTTATAATTTTCAGCATGTTTCCTTTATTGTCATCTTAAATACTTGATCAATGTCTTTTATTAGTAGCTTTGATATTGTGAGAATCTCATAATTACCTTGTTGTTCTAGACATGTATGTGTAAACAAATAGAAAACTGAAAGTCATACTTTTGTTATGAATTATCTATATTTGGTATGGCAATACCCATCAAGGATCAAGTCTTTAGAATCCAACAATGGGTTATGGGCCCACAGTTCTCATTAGGGCAATTTTTGTTGTTAAAATTTAACAACGGTTTTGAATATAGGGATGGTTTTTTACATATTTCGATATACATTTTTTTAAACAATATGTCACCAAAGTGGCCAATGTTGTTGAAATTAATGTGTGATGAAATATAAACGGCTATGCATTATTAATTTATATGGATGATATTTACCCAAAGGAAAATTGATATCCATTAGAAATTATGCATATGGTTTAGTATTAAATATGTGATGATTATTTGGTTATCATGTAAATATTAAATCCACCTAGAGGTAGATTTCTATTTGGTACGTTATTATCATCAATATTTATTACTAAGTCAAGATATCGCTTACAAGTTATATTTTTGTCCAAAGATAAACCTATAATGGAGTGGTAGATATCTTGAGATGGGATTTTACCTATATTCATTTTCATTTGCAGTTATGTGAGCATTTATGTTATTTTTTTCAGATATGAATTCCTCCAATATAACTGCTACCATCAATTCGATTCCAATGTTAAATGGCTCCAATTTTAAGTCATGGCAGGAAAACTTGTTGATAGTTCTCGGGATCATGGATCTTGACCTTGCGATAAGGATTGACTCTCCTCCACCACTTACGGATAAGAGTGATGAAAAGAGGGATAAAGAAAAGTGGGAGAGATCAAATCACATGTGCATGATGATAATGAAAAGAGCCATTCCGGAAGCATTCAGAGGCACTATGTCTGAGAAAATAAGTACTGCTAAAGAATTCCTTGCCGATATTGAAAAACGATTTGCCAAGAATGAAAAGGCTGAAATTGGTACACTCTTGGCTAGTCTGATTTCAATGCAGTATAAGGGAAAAAGGTAACATTAGGGAGTACATCATGGAGATGTCTTATCTTGCTTCTAAGTTAAAAGCACTCAAACTTGAACTCTCTGAGGACTTGTTGGTGCATTTGGTTCTGATATCTCTTCCACCTTCATTCAATCAGTTTAAGCTGAGCTATAACTGTCAGAAAGAGACTTAGTCTCTGAATGAGCTCATCTCATACTGTGTTCAGGAAGAGGAAAGACTAAAGCAAGATAAGACAGAAAGTGCTCATCTTGCCTCCACCTCTAAGGGAAAGGGCGAGAAAAGGAAGCAGGAAAAGAAAGTTGCAGTCACAGTACCTCATAAGAAACAACAAAATAAGGAACCATCTGCTATGGGTTATTTCTTTTGTGGAGCTGAAGGACACATGAAGAAGCAGTGCACAAATTATCACGCTTGGCGTGCTAAGAAAGGTACGCTTCATAGTTTGGTTTGTTCGGAAATTAATTTGACTTCGGGACCACAGTACACTTGGTGGCTAGATTCTGGAGCTACTACTCATGTTAGTGTCTCCACGCAGGGCTGCCTGAGCTACCGAAAACCCAGTCAAGCTGAAAAGTACTTCTACGTGGGGAATGGTGAATCAGTAGATGTCGAAGCAATAGGAAAATTCAGATTATTGCTGAAGAGTGGCTTTTATCTTGATCTAGATGGAACTTTTGTTGCTCCTTCTTTTCGTAGAAATTTGATTTCAGTTTATCTTTTGGTGATTCTATTTCTTTTGGTGATGGAAAACTTAGTCTATTTCAAAATTCTATCCTCATTGGTTCTAGTTTCTTATCTGAATTTGATCGTCTTTATTGCTTGAATACGGTTGCCTCTCATAGTGAATCTTTTCTTTCTACTACACGAGGTATGAAAAGAAAATCTACAGATACAAATTCAGCATCATTGTGGCACAAACGATTAGGGCACATATCCAGGTCAAGGATAGAAAGCCTTGTGTCAACTGAAATTCTAAGTTCCTTAAATTTCACAGATTTTGATATATGCGCGAACTGCATAAAAGGAAAACAAACCAATAAAAGGAGATTTGAAGCCAATAGGTCATTAGACGTCTTAGAACTTATACATACAGATATTTGTGGTCCATTCTCTATGGTTGCTTGGAATGGACAATAATATTTTATAACATTATAGACGATTTTTCTAGATATGGCTACATATATCTCATTCATGAAAAATCTCAATCCTTGGATGTGTTAAAAAATTTTAAGGCCGAAGTTGAGAATCAACTCGGTAAAAGGATTAAAAGCATTTGATCTGACCGTGGTGGTGAATACTATGGTAGATATGATGGTTCAGGTGAACAACGTCCAGGACCTTTTGCAAGATACCTCGAAGAATGCGGTATCGTCCCACAGTATACCATGTCAGGGTCATCGACCATGAATGGTGTAGCTGAAAGATGAAACAGAATACTTAAGGATATGGTGAGGAGTATGATTTGTCATTCTACCTTGCCAGAGTCTCTTTGGGGAGAAGCACTCAAGACTAATATATCCTAAATAGAGTTCCAACTAAAGCAACTAGTAAAACCCCATATGAACTTTGGACGGGCAGGAAGCCCAGTCTAAACCATTTTCATGTTTGAGGATATCCAGCTGAGGCAAGGCCTTACAAGACAAATGAAAAGAAACTGGATGCAAGAACAATTAGTTGTTACTTTATTGGATACTCTGAAAGGTCAAGGGAGTACAAATTTTATGATCCCACAATTAAGTCCATTTTTGAGTCTGGTAATGCTAGATTTTTTGAGGATGTTGAGTTTGCGAGGGGAGATAAAGGTAAAGACTTTGTCTTTGAAGAGGAATATGTTGACATTCCCTCAGGTGTTATTAGAATTGATAGGGATCACATTCCTATCATTTCTGATGACACAAATATTCAAGACAATGTTACTGAATCAACCCAAAATTATATTATAGAGGAACAAACGTCAACGCCTCATGAATCTTTATCATTAAGAAGATCTATTAGAGAGAGAAGAAGTGCAATATCATGTGAGTATATTGTATTTCTCCAAGAACAAGATGTAGACATTGGAGTGATGGAAGATGATCCAATCACCTTTCATCAAGCCATGCAAAGTGCTAACTCCCTAAAGTGGATAGATGCCATGAATAAGGAAATTAAATCCATGAAATATAACAATGTGTGGGAACTTGTCCCATTACCTGAAGGTGTGAAACTCATTGGTTGCAAATGGTATTTAAAACCAAGAGGGATTCAAAAGATGATGTGGAAAGATACAAAGCCCGCTTTGTTGCAAAAGGATTTATACAAAAAGAAGGCATTGATTATAAAGAGACTTTCTCTCCAGTGTCTTCGAAAGACTCTTTCAGGATTATAATGGCATTGGTTGCATTCTTTAATTTAGAATTGCATCAGATGGATGTAAAGACAGCATTTCTCAATGGTGACATTGACGAAACAATATATATGGTGCAACCAGAAAACTTTGTGTCAGGAGACCCGAAGAATATGGTCTGCAAACTCAAGAAATCCATCTACGGACTCAAACAGGCTTCAAGACAATGGTATTTCAAATTTCATCATGTGATCATCTCTTTTGGTTTTGAGATGAATTTGCCTGATGAATGCATATACCATAAATTTAGTGGGAGTAAACATATTTTCTTAGTATTATATGTTGACGACATCTTGCTTGCTAGCAATGATATGAAGCTTTTACAGGATACCAAGAAATTTCTTTCAAAGAATTTTGATATGAAAGATCTTGGTGATGCTTCTTTTGTTTTGGGTATTGAGATATATCGGGATCGTTCTCAACATATCCTTGGTTTATCTCAAAAGAGCTATATTGGAAAGGTTCTCAAAAGATATGGCATGCAAGATTGTAGACCATCTGATACCTCCGTGGTTAAGGGAGACAAGTTCAGTCTAAATCAGTGCCCTAAGAATGATTTTGAGAAAAGGGAGATGCAAAGAATTCCTTATGCATCAGCAGTTGGAAGTCTAATGTATGCGCAAGTTTGTACTCATCCAGACTTGGCATATATTACAGGGATGTTGGGCAGATATTTGAGCAATCCAGGACAGGATCATTGGAAAGCATCTAAAAGGGTCCTGAGATATCTACAAAGAACAAAAGAATATATGCTCACATATAGGAGGTCGGACCAACTTGAGATCATTGGTTATAGCGACTCTGATTTTGCTGGATGTCAAGATAGTATGAAGTCTACATCAGGCTACATCTATCTACTTGCTGGGGGTACTATTTCTTGGAAGAGTGCTAAGCAGTCTCTTATAGCCTCTTCCACTATGGCAGCAGAATTCATAGCTTGTTACGAGGCATCCAATCATGGAATTTGGCTGCGTAATTTTGTCACTGGGCTGCGTATAGTTGATGGTATTGAAAGACCACTAAAGTTATTTTGTGACAACAAATCAGCAGTCTTATATTCCAATAACAACAGGAGTTCGACAAAATCTAAGCATATAGACATCAAATTCCTGGTTGTTAAAGAAAGAGTACAAAGTGGACAATTATCTGTTGAGCATATCGGTACAAACTCCATGATTGCGGATCCGCTTACTAAAGGATTGCCACCCAAAGTATTTCATGATCATACCATGAATATGGGTGTCATTTCAGTTAAGGATACTCAGTTTCAGTGGGAGTTTGTAATTTTTGAAAATGCTTGTAAACAGTTCTATTTGGTATCTCAGTATTTTTCAGTTTGGACATTGTGGTTATTGTTTTGTTAAACAACTCTTTTATGTTTACTATATTATTCATCAAGTATGATTTCAATTCAGTGGATCAGTTGGAAATTGATATGTTAAGATCACATTACATATGATTTCCATGCTACATACCCATGTTCTTATCCTCGTTATTAAGTTGTATTAACATATGTGACCATTAAAGGTTAAGTTACTATGATTGTAACGTAGTCATTTTGATCCTATGCTTGATATATCTTGTAGACAGGATTTATGGATACACTTAAAAGTGGTGACAGAAAGGTTGAGCTCATTCGGATATTATGAGATTATAATATCTACACATATAGTCCAAGTGGGAGATTGTTGGAATGTAATTCCAACGATGGACTTATATGTATACATATATAATCGATAATACTGTCAAGTGTCCCAATAAAATAAAAAGGTGATCAAATAAAGTTCAAGAATTTATTTGGGCATAAGTGTATTTTGGTTGCATGGGATTTTAATATGTAGAGACCTAAGGGATAATTTCAGATCTATGATGGGTAGAACTGGAAATTATGAAGGTAGTTTTGAGAATGGGTCATGGTCCCCAAAGGAAACTACCCCAACGCACATCTCTTTTGAATTCCCATCTCAAAAAGGGAAGTTACGGGATATCCCTCTTTTGAAAGGTTGGGCTTTCTCCCCAGAGAGAGAGAGAGAGAGAGAGAGAGAGGTTACGAAGATTGAAGGTTGGAGGTTTGGCTTCTCCTTTGGAAGATCCGACCCTTTTTTTGTTTAATGGCTGCCCTTCAATCCGGTTAGTATATTTTACATGCGTTTCCTTCTCTTGTATGCGTGTGGTAGATTCGTTTTATTGATTCTATGGACAAAACATGAAAACTTTTATTCATTAAAAGTGCATGGCATGCATGGTTTTTTAATTGCAGTTCTAAAATGTACCCTTCTTATACATGCCATTCTCGTTCATATTATTGCACTTTCTTTTCATTCATATACTCTCTTATAATTTTCAGCATGTTTCCTTTATTGTCATCTTAAATACTTGATCAATGTCTTTTATTAGTAGCTTTGATATTGTGAGAATCTCATAATTACCTTGTTGTTCTAGACATGTATGTGTAAACAAATAGAAAACTGAAAGTCATACTTTTGTTATGAATTATCTACATTTGTTATGACAATACCCATCAAGGATCAAGTCTTTAGAATCCAACAGGACGTTGATATCCTATGCCATATCTTTCCGTAACAAGAAAGGAAAAGCACTTTGATTTTCATCGACGGTTGTAGCAAAACAACAGGAGATAGGAGATGAAATGTACCACAACGATCATTTCACTATCACAGACGTAGAATGGTGAAGTAGCAACCGAGAACACAGAATGGTGAAGTTGAAGACATGAAGAACGACACCAGATTTGGGGCAAAGGGGTCGCTCGGAAGGAAGGCAAATGGAAAAGGACAAAGATAGCCCTAACGTGTTAGCAGTGTGAACAACACGTGGCTCGATCGGTGAAGAATCCGTGTCAAGGGAACAGAAGCCCCAACGCAAACTACGATTTAGTTTCGGGAAAAATAATTGTTAAGATATATGGCATTGTAGCTACAATACGTGCTACAGTGCCATATCCACAACCCTTAATATATGTTACTAGTATAAAGCTCGTGCCTTGCACGGGTAATGTTGTATTTTAGATTTTGGCGATGTTAATTGAAATTGCTGAAAAATTAATTTCAAAATTTCATAATTTTTGAATGCAAATGGAAGAAAAACAAAAAAATATGCTTTTGTAAGAAGTCCAACTGATCATGTTCTGTAACGCCCCGGACTTAGGTCCCCGATCCGTTATTGAGGAAAACTGACCCCAACAACCTGTTGGGTTCAGGCTCAAATGGACCCGTTGACAACCACCCAAAATGCTTAAGCCCAAGTTGTCAAGTAGTAGTTCCCATCACTCATAAACCACACCCACACTTTGTGAGTTTTAGGTATGGTACTATGCTTGGGGTTGGAGTGTTACAACCTCCCCCACTTGTATTCGCAACGTCCTCGTTGCGACATAGCCCATCACTTCTTCCCAGTGATAGTGGCGGCTGCACGCTCCGGGTAGCCATTTCCTCCAACCTCTTTGTAGGGGCGGCTCCACCTCTCGGGTAGCCCTTTCCATTATCAGAGAGAAATCGGCTCTGATACCATTTGTAACGTCCCGGGCTTAGGTCCCCAATCGGTTATTGAGGAAAACTGACCCTGACAACTTGTTGGGTTCAAGCTCAAATGGACCCGTTGACAACCACCCAAAATGCTTAAGCCCAAGTTGTCAAGTAGTAGTCCCCATCACTTATAAATCACACCCACACTTCGTGAGTTTTAGGTATGATATTATGTTTGGGGTTGGAGTGTTACATGTTCAGTACCATAAAAAAGTTACAGCTTTTACTTTACAAGTATGTTCGGCTATTCAATGCAAAATGGAGAAAGGTTGGACAAAGTATATATATGCCTAAAATATATTTACATATGTTCCTTTAATATATAATATATGTATTAAAATTTCCAGACTATCTATGCAGTTAGATTATCTGATAGGAAAGCCGTGGCAAAAACCATTGTAGATCTTTAACGTAAACACGCAAAGTCCTTAAGATTGTAAGATAAGAATGAATAAGAAACATAGCATATAATCGAAGATAAAGCAAGTAGTTGGTTTTACGACTATGTAAATTGACATAGTGATACATACCCGAAGATTTTCAAGATTAATCTAAAGCAGATAAGATATCAATCTCCTGAATTGAAGTGCCAGTGAAATCTTTTTGACGAACAAATCTATGGTTTTTTGTTATCCTAACATGTAAGGTATATCTTTTCCATAAACGTGTATTAATAAGATGGCCCAAGAGACCCAATGCATCTTCATGTATACATTACACATGAAAATAATGTTTATAAATTTGAATTCATTTGCAGGCAATTTCATTACTTTAATAAAAATAAAGATCTTAAATTATACCTAGCTGAGTAATTCTCGTACTTAACCATTGTTATACCCAAATTTTTTCCGCCACATCTTTGAAAGTTGTAATATAAATCTCTTCTATGTTATCTAATACACCAATCCTAAGCTTCATTCTTTAATAAATTTGGGTTGCTTCCTACATATAATATACAAACATTGATTGTATATAAAGATATCTTTTTTCATAGGATATTTCCCCTACCGATTGACGCGAAGAACATAAATTACTATTGTAATTTTTCAAAGCAAAGCTAAAATATTACACTTGAGCGACTGACAAAATACATTGCTCATGGGTAAAAAAATACAATAAGAAGTTTAAATATATTACTTTATATTAGTTTAGTCTCCTATGATTTTAGAAAGAAAAGATTGGAAATTCTTTATAATTTTACGGTGCTAGGTGTAATATCGGCCAGTAAAAAAAGGCATCATTAATGCCCATACATAAATACCGCAAGAGTGCATCACTTTGTGTGAGGCATGTGGACCAAAGTTCCATCACCGCTGAAACTTTCCTACGGAAAACTGGCATATATTGTGTCTAATATGTTAGATTTTGTAATGATATTTAGATTAGGAAAGCAGTCAAGTACCCATAATAGCAACAATAATATAGTGTGTGATAATAAATTAAGTAATATAGTGAGTTTAAATTAGCAATGAAAAAATAGAACATTCAACAAATCAAACTCTAATTATTCTTAGAGGGAAAATGCAAGATTGAATTGTAAATAACGGCCATGAATCATGATGCATGCTCTATCACAAATACCAAAAGAAAAAAGAGAATTTGCTTTGAAAATAAGCAACGTTTTTTGAGGATCGGTTTGCGATTGCACGTGTGCCCTTATTCTTACAAAATTCATCTTGTGATCCTTTTGTTAGTATAATATGAGCAAACGGAAGGAGACTGATGTGAATTTGTAAAAAAAATAAGAACACAAGAGTTATTATAAAAAGTTATGACTGTAAGTGTTATTTTGTGATTTTCATAGTAAGTTTTATTTTTGCAATGACATCATGTTTTGATTAGGAATAAAGATTCTTTATTCAAAAATATCAGAGATTTTTACACATGTGCTCTTTCGAGTTTTTCAATAAAATTTGTGCCCTTATTTTTTACAATTACATATGTGTCCTTATGTTTTGCAAGAATCATCGTATGACCCTTCTATTAGTGTAATACAGTGGTAAACAGAAGGGTATTATTGTGAATTTATTTTGTAAAAAATTATAAAAGCACAAGTGTAATTGCAAAAAGATTATGTGTATAGGTTATTAACAAAACTCAGAAAGACACGTGTAAAAACTCCACAATATTATTAACCTTATTGTGTAATAAGTAATAAAAAATAAAGTGGTCAAATCATGCCCACACAAATTAATATTGAGTGTTCTACAGTAATTATTATTTTCTTATTTCTCAAACCAACGCAAAAGAGTAAATGATAAATCCCTTATTTCATTCCATATTATTTTATTGCATGGTAAAGCGACAAAAATTGGACAAAAACAACTATCAACACTCTCTGATCCATGGAAAATACAATATAAAGCATGATCATATTGATGAATCTTCTAATGATTATTTATACATTAGATTATATTATGATTGATAATAGTGCAGTTTTATTTTAGAACTCGGTAAACATTCGGGAAATAATAACTGAGTTCACACATAAGCACCACAGACGGGTAAGTATAGTACGGAGGATTGAAACGTAGATATTTCCTTTCAATGTCCAGTGTGAATATCACATAAATATGTTCGGGCGAGTTGAGTAGAAGTATGTCAAAAACATATATCTCAAAGTTCTTACACGGCTTAGAGAGTAAAACCTTAAGAGTGCGTTTGGTTCGTGGGTTATCCAGGGGTGGATAACCCGGTTTTGTGTTTGTGTGTTTGGTTAGTGGGTTAAGGGTTGGGAGGGTTTGTGTGATGTGATTGTATTGGAATTTGAAAAAGTTGGTAGTTATTATGGTATGATTGTATTGAAATTTGAAAAAGTAGGTGGTTTTTGTGATGTGATTGTATTGAAGTTTGGAATATTGAGTAGAAGTTGAGTATTTTATGATTTTTAGATGATATAATGGTATAATATATATTTTTTTAGTTGGAAAGAGAGTGGGCCCCACTACTGGGTTGGGAATATGGGTTTTGGGGGGTAACCCACCCAAAGTGGGGGGTAACCCCCCAACCAAACGCACTCTAAGGCCCACGACAATATGGTTTTTTCTCGCCAAGTTGCAATAAAGAAGAAGGATAAAGGAGGCCACCGACAAAGATGGGAAGGGTGATGCTTTGATACGGTTGCCAATCGAGCGATTGTCTCAATATCTATTAATATAACTAAAGATGGATTTTTACCCCGGCTTTTGACACGTGGATGGTTCCCCTGCCATCCATCTGACTTTGTTCTCTACGGAGAACGTGGTTGCGTTTGCCTTGAATACTCTACTGTATGGGGCATGTGGAAGCTCCTTTCCTTTCCTCCCTACAAATGGTGAGGCATGGTTTCTCCACTTCTCTATTTGTGAGTCACATGTCCACGTGCCTTGGGCCTTCACTGAAATCCTTGATGACCTTCTCGGCTTCAACATCTTCAATATCGATGGTGAGCTAATACCACTCTCGAAGGAAACCCACCAACATGAGTTCACCACCAAGATTCTCAAGGACTTGGTCGTTGTGGTGCTGGAGTCTTAGGTCAAATAGAGTTTGCTTCTGTTTCTTTCATCCACCAATAAGAAAGCGAAAGCTATGAGCATGCAGGATGTAAAGCAGGTCTTTGCATTCTACACTATGACAAGATTCTCTCTTTATGAGGACCTTGGAAGCTCAGATGTGTCTTTGCCGAACTTTGAATTTTCCAATGTGTTCGAAGTCACAGCAGTTGTAACGATCGGGGCATTGTGTCCATCATGCCCTCTGTTTGGAAGTTCAAACATGCATTTGGATTGAGTTCGAGAGGGTGTTGACGTACAAGATACATGTCATATGAAGATTCATTGAGAGGTATCTTATCGAGTTTCTCCAAGGTTAGTGATCATAGTCTGTATACTTTACATGCGTTGCCTACATAGCATATCTCTCGAGATATCTAATTTATTTGTATTACTATTATTGAAGGTTTTTGTCAACGATCCATGTAGAGGATATTGTAATGGATATAATGGAGACCTTTTCCATGACAGTAAGTGCCACAACCACGATTGGGTTGGCGAGGCTCTTTGGGCTCCTCTCTAACCATCCCTTGGAAAAGGAAGCAGCGGTAAATGAGGTGTCAATGTTATTGGGGTAGCAAAAGATTGATGGTGGAAAGGAAGCAAATTAGGGAGAGAGAGAGAGAGAGAATAAAGATCAATGCATAAGGTAGATGTGAACTTAAAAACTTGTTTTCCTAAAAAATTGAAACTTGCATACAAGGGTTGATTGTTATATAAGAAGAGGCCCGATTAAACGCAAATTGGCAATGTCAATAGTATCGTAGTGTAGTACAGTCAATTAACAATTTATCAGAGCCATACCAATAAGATCTCGAAGAAGAAGATGCAGCTTAATTTATCTTCGATAAGTCCATGATCTAATACAAGGACACGTGCTATTAACGTACTTAATCATGGTTTAAAATACCTAGGTTAAATGAATATATATAGTGGTATTTAGATCAAATGCAACACAAAATGTATGCATGCATTTTTAAAGTTTTTCTGCAAGTTAAATAAGTAGCGCAAAATGCTACATAATGAAATAAAGTGCAATACAATTAACAATGCACATAATCATATAAAAAAGCTCATGTTCTAATGATTTATTTATCGATTACATCATGTAATAAATTAGTCATGAGTGTGTCAATATAAGCTCTAAGTTAAAATAAAATAATGACAATTGATTTCTAGCGCATAATGATCGAGAAATTTCTCTAATTTTTAATTTAGAAATAAAGGTTCAAATTAGAGAGTTAAGCACACCATTAGGAGACATACATGCTTTAAATTGAGACTAATTTCATTGAATTTAGATGAAGGATACAAAAGATATAAACGTTTCAATCCAGAGGCCTTTTTACAAATAAAACATGAATTTAAATAAATAAAACATCACATTTCAGTCCAAGCAAGGGCACAATGCAATTAATGAAAATTGATTGTAGTTTATATGTAAATAACCCTACGTAATTAAATATAACTGACTGGGTAAGAAGGAAATAATCCTAGGCATGCCATATGGGACACGTGATGTGGGATTAATCTGAATTTGAAGAAGTTGTGGGGGCTTTGGTAGTAAAATCCCCAATATACGGGGTGCGTGTGGCTAGGCCTAGAGTGAGGCATGATCGGGCACAGATGACTCGGGCCACGTGGATGGCTCAAGAACTTTGAGGTGAGGCTCAGTCCCATCGAGGATCCTGGCTCGTGGCAGGGGCTCGGATCATATATGGGTCATCAAATTAGTGTGATTGGACGGTATCTGTAGCTTGAAAACGCTTGATCTTCTATGTGACATGATAGAGAAGAAGGATCTCTAGCGAGCTTGTTCTTTCTCCTCTATCCTCTTCTATTGGGGATGATTTGATCAGGATTGTTTAATCAAATAATTAGACGACCTCAAAGAGAGGTGAGGCTCAATAAAGAATCAGTGAGGTGGATGCATAGGATCAGGTCATATGGCCCAATCAAAACACATCATATATAAAATAGAATAATCATGTAAAATTAATAATAAATAAATGGAGTTAAATCAAAGTCAAAATACATCATATATAAAATACTTACTATTTTTAAAATATTATCAATTGATAAAAATACTTCTTTTATTTTTTTATTTTGGTATTTTTATATAATAAATAATGTCTAATTAAACGATTTTTATTGGAATTTTATTATAAATAAACACAACAAATAAAGGAACCTTAAACACATATATTTGATATTTAATTACATTAATTAGCCTTATTTATTTCCCAAGGTTAAATATTAATTATAATACATTAGTTGTTAAATGAATTAATTAGTTTAAGAAAGTGGGACAACTAATAAAATAAAGATGATGAATATGAGATTTCTCAAGACTTATAATGTTTACAATAAGGCAATGACTTACAACACTTGTAAGGGGAGAACACTATAGAGACTCTTATGGTGATACTGGATGTGTTGTGTTTGTTGTTGTTGTTGTCATCGAAGAGGGTAGAGATATTTTAGAAGAGGGGTCTAGAATCCTCTTCCATGCTCCTCCTTTAGGTAGAAATATCTAGATATTTTGGTGGGAGGTGGAGAAATGTCTAGATATTTTCTCCACCTCTTTCTTTTATAGAAACTTCTCCAAGTGAATATCTTCATGAATCTTCTCCATCTGTATGGAGTATAGTAACCTTACATGTTCTCATATTGGTGGAGAAGTATAGGCCTATTTGTGTAGAGTCTCATTACAATAATAATACTTCATGGACAAATTACAAATTATATATTCAATGCCCTCTTATTTTATAATTTTCATTATCCTCCTGAAGTTCTGGAAGTTTTTTGCTGGACGTGTCTTTGCAAAGATATCTGCATCTTGATCTTTTGTGCTGATGAATTTCTTCTTCATTCCACATATTTAGTTATAATGATGACGAAATCCATTATGCTTTCTTCTTCCTTGAAAAATCTAGTTTGGTTTCATTGTAGCGTCTTTTGCATAAGGACTTATTTCATACTGCTTCTTAGAATGTCGAGATACTGCCTTTGATTATTTCCTTTCAATAAATTTTTCCATCTTCAGGGGCTCATATCGATAACTGGAAACTTCGAGAGGGTCTAAAAATTATCTTCACTAAAAGCAAAGACAAAAGTGTCGCTGAGGCGACCACTCACAAAATCCCGAGTCAATCAACAATTAATCCACAACATAAATCAAGTAATGAAAAATAAGATATGGAGTTAAAATTCATTATAACTCTACAGATGTGTGTATAGGTGTAAGTATATGTAGAGTGTCGAACACATGGAGCAAACTAGATAAATCTGGCAATGAAGCACAACATTTATGTTCTTATTCTCTAAGTATTTTTGTGTGGATTTTCTATTTTATATTTTTTACAGATTTTAATTTTTTTATATTTTACAACTGTTTTTTTATTTTTTATTCTTAAAATTTTATGTCCTTTTTATATTTTCTGATTTTTAATTCCTTTTTATTTTTAATTAACTAGAACACTACTATAAATAAATAACATAGAATTAAATAATTTTGGAATTTATATATTTTTTTAATTTTTTGATTTTAGGGAAAATTTTACTATTTTTATATATTTTTAAAGTTAAAAATATCCAAAAATAGAGATTAAATAAATAGGTTGAATTGTTTGGAAATTAAAAAAATAGAAAATAAAGCTAAAATTTTCCCAAACTATTCTTAGTTAATCAAAAATAATATAAACAAAATTCTAAAATAGAAATGACGATTTTGGATTTTTTTAGGAATTTTTCATCTTTTTATAAGGATTTTGGAGTTTTTTAATTTTTAATTTTTTTCTTTATATACTTTTATGGATTTTTTGTCTGAAGTTATAAAATACTAAAATAAACATTATATATTTTCCTGGGAATTTTTCAAAACTTTTAGATTTTTTTGATATTTTATAATTCAAACAAGGATAAAATATGCTCTTTTGTGTTTTTATATATAATTAAATGCCTAAAATGAAAAAAAATAAAAATACGTCCTAAATTTAGATTCTAGCAAGCACTTAATATTTTTTGCTAAGTTTTGGAGCATATATGATAATTTAATAAATAGAAAACAATCACAAAAATTTGTAAACTAGAAAGGATGTTTATGCAAAATACCCGAAATTATATAATTGGAATTAAAAGTTACTATACTAAATCAAAATTACAAATGTTGTACGGGCTTTAATACCAAAATTGCTACCTCACATGGCATCACATGTGAGGTGACGTGGACTAGACCCAAAAGTAATAACGTGAAAGGCAGAGGTTTCAATGCAACTTTTACAAAACTTTAAATGTTTTAAAGTAAATTACAATATTAAAATATAAAGCTACAAAATCGTGGGATCGTGGGTATGAAGTGTAAATAACCCTTCAAAGTGTGGATCCAACGGTTCGCAGGTACCCACTTGTACATGTGGTGTGCGCATGAGGCACGATGACGCTTCATCGCGGACGGAGGATATTAGATCTCCTGATGGAGATCGACGGTCAGGTTGTGGCTCATCCAACAGTTGTTGGAGCTTCTAGAAACGAATCTCGATCCATTTGCTGGGAACATCCCTGGAAGAAAAGGGAAGAATTCAACCGTAGGGGAGCTTCAATCGATGATGTGGCACGACTCCGACCACGTGGAGCTAATCCAAGGGGTGCAAAACATTCCCGGAGGCTTTCTCTATATGTTAGAGGGCTCAAAAGATCACAACATAACCAAAGTAGTCCACAGAGGTCAAGGAAGGTCAGGTGACCTGGGAACCTTCCTGGACATCAAAATCGCTGCTCCGCTGGAATTTGGGGCTCGAGGCCTGTACATGAAGAAAATAGGATTGAGGGAAAATTGCCTTGACCCGTTAGCGGGAGAAATAGGCATAAAACGGGTGCGGACGGTGGGTACTCTGGCGAAGGGAGGAGATGGGGCATCGGGATCCTGATCCAGGAAGAATTAGGTTGAATGGAGTGCGATTGGGCATAGGAGAAGTGTTAGGAAAGGAAATGGGGGCATTGAGCGAGTCAGAAAACACGCGAAGCACGGTGGAGGGTTCGTTGGAGTTAAGCTCGGGCGAACTATGAATCTGCTAAACTACACTACTGCAATTGATCAAACACTAAACTAATGGCAGGAATGAAATGTTGGAATTAACCTGTCGAATCCATGATTCTCACTCTTTATTCTTTTATTTTAGCTCTTTTTCTTGGCAAAATATCATGTGATTACATGTAAATATAATAACTTAGCAATTTGCATGCTTATGTTAATATTGCATAATTAACATATTTTTGGCTAAATGAAATAATGAAATGAAATGAAAAAAGGAATTATGTATTTAGAATAAATAAAGAGTGACCCAAACCCCAAGAGAATGTCAAGCCTTGACCTGATCACAAGAGAAAATAAATAGAGAGAGATAGGGTTCACTATGTGTTGAAGATATTACCTATACTTGTACATATTATCTATATTTTTATTTTTGATAAAATAAATAAAATTATTCTTTTTACACCCATGTATGTAGTGTTAATAATATTATAAAAATGAAATAAAAATCATAAAATAAAATAAAAACGAAATAAAAATCCTCAAATACTTGTACAAAATACACACACACACACACATATATATATATATTACATCTACTATTTATTATATACCCTTAAATAATTTGTAAAATAAAATAAAAATTATTTTATACTCCTAAAATTATGTTGTAAATAAATAAAATACAAAACAAAGGTATTTATGTAAAAATAATAAAATAAAAATACATGTACATAATACATAGGTATATTATACATGTATATGATGTTATACGTTGTATATACGTTATTTTATTTTTCGTGAAAAATTATAGAAAATAGTTTGAAAATTAGTAAGCAATTTTTATTTTGTATATTTTTTATTTTTAATTCGTTGATATTTTTATTGAATTTCCAATCATTTTGTATATTCTGAATTTCCTATTAGTCCAAGTCAGACCGTTGACCTTAGTCAACGGTCTCTTTCAGCCGCGTCGGGTCACCCGCCCTCTCGCTGGAGCTTCTTCTCCGCCTTTTCTCGCCCGACTTCAGTCTCCTCCTACCTTGATTTTCGAACCCGAGAATCCTCGTATACCCGAGATTCTTGCGGATCCCTAGGACCACCCGGATCCTCTTAGGGTTGTGTGTACCCTCTCGATCTTTCCAGCCCCTGGAGAACCCTATAAATCTTCTCATCTACCTACACTGTCCTTTAGCTTATCCCACGCACCCCCCTTTCTTCCCTAGATACCTTCAATGGAGTGACAGCCACTCATAGAACCATTTAGGATCGTTTAGAGGAGCATGGAGGATTGTAGCTCGATTCGTGGCCGGAGCTCCGTTGCGAGTAGCCTCCCATCCTGTCGCAGCTTGGTTGAGGCCAAGACCAACCCGTCCACCATCGCCTAGAGATTCTTAGCTTGTCGGTAGCTTCAAGTAATGCTTGTATCCCCCACATTTATTATTTCAATTCTATCTTCCCATTTCATTGCCACTGATGTTCGTCGACTCCGACCATGAGGTCTGGATCCTGTCATCCACATCCATCCACTCTGATCGATGCCTCATCGCACCCTGCAACTTCTCACGCAACTTATCCCCCTAAGGCTCAACCATCGGGTTGAGATTAGGACCCGATCTCCTTCCTCCCTGTACACTGGAGATCAGTCTACCATCCCCCATCACTTATCTGTGTTTGGTCATGTAGTAACTCAACTGGAGCACAGCCCCGAGTCCTCTCTCCCTTCTGCAGGAACTTGTTCGCGCAGAGGAGCCATTCAGATCCCCCAGCTGCTCAGGTGGAGAAGCTCCACGTCGCGCTGCACCCCCATGACCATCTGTCTGACGTCGACCTCATCGGAGCTGTCCATTGAATGCAGGATCCTCTCACGACACTGTCAGAGCCCTCGGATGCTTCATCGATCCAACGGATCTCTTCCCTTAACTGATTGAAATCACCAAGAAGGTGTTCTTGCAGCTTGCTCCCCACCATTGGATGATCCTCCTCTGCTAGATTCCACCGTAGCCGTCGGCCGTAGTAGCTTTTGGGTCATTAGATCAAGCCCCTATGTCGCATCTGCCCGCACGTTCCTGACCAAATCCTGAGATATCATATCTGTAGCTCCAAGCAATCAGAGTCGTATGCCAGCAATATCCTCCACGCGTGCCACGTGTCCCTGTAAGGGTAGAATTCTCTTTTTACCATGCATGTTTTGCTATTTCACTTTAGTCCATTGAATAAATATTGTCGTTATGACCTTTTACAGTTTGGACTTCTAGTTTTGATATATTTGCATTTTGGTCCATCTGAATCTGAAGCATGTGCCGTCCCACGTGATTTTTGGATCATTTGCATCATCTGTCCTGCACTTTGCTATTGTGATGGAATGAATGTTAACTTTTGAAAATTGCATTGATATCCATGTGCGTCCAATTTTGAGCATGTGCATGAATTGAGTGGGATTTTTCTAGTATTGTCCCCAAACATTTGTATTGTGTTATTGATTTGGTCTACGAATATATAATATTTTCAAAGAGGCTCCCACGAACTATGACTAATTATATGTCTTTTATTGGACTTAATAAATAGCAAATTAATTTGAAAAATCATCTAAAAATTACCATTAACTCCTGTTGATGTGTAATATTTACTATGATTTTCTCGAACTTATTTATTTGTATTTTATATCTTTAAAACTTAAAAAACCTATAAAAAAGTGTCCTGGATAAAGTATAAAGCTCATAAAAATTCGAAAAATGCCTTAAAAATTCCATAAAAATTCTTGTTAGTGTCTTTTAGTGTCTTTTTATTACAATATTAATTTTTTTTTGAAAACACCCTCTAAAAATCTTAAAAATTGCAAAACACTTAAAATCTCATAAAAATCATATAAAATTATATAATTTCCAAAAAGTTTATTTTCATTACGTGTTTGTAGGTTTTTATTCATATTTTATCATAAAATTGCTATAGGATTGTAGGGTACTTTAAATATTTTTAACTTGCAATTTAGTCCTGGCTATGCATTGTTTGCATTCTTGATCTTTAAACTACAAAAACATCAGAAAATTTCCAGAAAATTACCAAAAATACTTTAAAACCTTGAAAACCCAAAATAATCAAGTACATGAAGTGTAATGGGTTAAAAAACCATTGGAATTTCATACATGCACCCTGATACATACTGGGCATTATGCTCATGCAAACTTATGTTTATTTATTTCAGGTGAAGAACAAGCTTGACCATGCACTCAATTCATGCGACAGACTCAACAAGACATTCAACGTGATATGGATAATTACCTGATTTACGGTGGATAAAGAGTCACATTGTAAAATATCTAATTTTCTTTTACAAGCATACCGTTGTTAATGTTGCAATAATGGAACTCTCATTTTGGTTGGACTTTATGGTTCTCTTGAGAATGATATTTCTTATACTCATTGATTACCATGCATGAATCTGTAATAGTTCGGTCATGCGAATTGAAGTGCATGCTTCCACCATCAGCACGATCCGTTCCGTTACATTCTAAGATCATTAAAATTACATGTTCTAGATGGAAGGCATAGGAGTCTCTGTTTCTGACAAAATTGGAATATGACATATTAGAGAGATATGGTGATGAAAATACATAGTGGTATTTTTCAAGGAAAATGACGAAAAATGAGCATGGAGTAGGTAAGATTACCTACTTCATGAAGTAGCCCCCCATTCTCAATTTGTATATCCATTATTATATGTTTTGATGTTAACTTTATTATGACGATATTGCAAAATTTTTATGTATTATGGTAGTCAACAATAGAAATGTCATAATTTTGCTAAAGGGCAGTATTATGACAACAAAGGATAGCGGTTGTTGTATAAATCATTGTTAAGATTAAGGCGAGGAATATGATATTCATTGTAAATTTAAAGAATCAAATATAAATTTACCACAAATAATATCCGTTGTTAACTTTTTAAAAAGAATGATTTAACAAAAAATGCTAAATTATTTGTTTCCATGCACCAATTTTGATGTAGAGTGAGATTATTGACCGAAATTTCCTAATTTTCTCATATAAAGTGATATGCTTTAAATCGCGTATTATCATCATAAAAAGTTTCAAAGAAATTGGACATTAGTTAAATATGTATTATGCTTATTATTTGTGAGGACTTTATATAAATCGCCTTTTAAGTTTTATTTTTAAGTTTGGTAGTTCTTTTATTTTTTTTCACTTCTTTCATTTTTTATTTATATTTATGTTTTGTTATTTATGTATAATTTAAATGTAATTGAATTTTCTTAATTTTATATTTGATCTATTTATATAGCATTATTATATAATTGTTTTTAAAAGATCCTCAAAGAAAAAGTACAATTTAATTATCTTTTAGAAACTTGATTTATTTTCGAATTTTTTCTAAAAATAACTTTAGATTTGATCCTTTCAAGAGTCAAATCTTGACTCTACCCCTATGTAGGAGATTTAATCTTAACTTAACTTTTTAAATTAAGCAAGCGATTTACGACCACTAGGCACCACATTAATCGCACATAACTACCACAATGCAAACCACACGGTGGTTGCAATCACGATTGCGACCCTGGGCATGCGACTACACCATCATCGACTACATGTATTCGCAATTAGGTATTTCGATCACATTGAGACTAAAACATCGTCACATTGAGATTACAATTGTGCTCGTAATTTTCTTTGATTCTTGTAGTATTTTAATTTTACTTTTTTTTCCATTATGAACTTACATGGGAGAAAGATTACTTGATAAATTCACCTTTTTAAAAATCCAGTAATATCTGACCACAACTCATCGTTGGTTGTTTCCCACCCAAACATGCCCTTAGAAGTAAAATATGAAGGAAACATTGTTTTTAAAAATGAATACAATATGAAATCAACTAAATAGTCCATATTAATTTATAAATTCACTAAAAGGTCCATATTAACTTATTTTTTGGATGGAATATACAGGATATAAATATAACAAATGTGCTTGTATCATAATGATTATACCACAAATGGTGAAAGAATGCATAAAAATATGGTATATATGACAAAAATAAATCTATAACTGTATTTATATATGGAAACTCAATACAGATGTTTGTGGATATTAAAGTGATATCTATATATACTACAATTGAGCTATAATGATGATTTTTTTCAAAATCCATCACTAAGATGAAATTAGACGTCGTTATGTGTGTGTAACAATGTTTATCTGTTGTTATTTTTGAAAATTTTAATCAATCATCGCTATATTTTAATTAGTTGATTTTTTTTAAAAAGTAACGGATAAATATTGCTACATGAACCATTGCTAATTACATAACAATGAACATTGTATTCGTCGCTAATTTCAAGTATAAAAAATAATTCCGTAACGAATAATATCATTATTATATATTTAACAATAGCTGATTTAGTCATTGTTTTTGAAAAAAGGCTTCACTAAAGTTCAATTTTATTATAGTGTCTGTATCCTTTTTATAACATATACGAATACATATGTCAAAATCTAATATAAAACGGATACCATGACATGTCAGAAATCCTTATACATTTGCATCCCTATCCCCTATAGATATCGATCAATGAATCAAGAGTTTGACGGGTCGGGCCTGAACACGAGGAGCAAACGAGCTGAGCTCGTAATTACCATCGACTAAAACAATGACGAGTTGGCTTGCGGGCGGCCGGAGCCGGAGCCGGAGCTTGAACGAGCTGGAACAAAGGAGGGCTCCACTCCAGCTTCAAGTGAAGAGGAAGAAGAAGATACCTATCTCCGTGTCTGTTCATCATCGCTACGGCATTTAGGTGTAAGAGAAGCCATTATAACTCCACTGTGCTGAAACATCTGCACTGAGCACCTGGCAGAGGCAGACAGATATATCGAGTGGGATTCAAGTTGTTTGCATACTACAAATGATATATTTCTTCCGATGGAGATATTCCAGCATTATCGAGGACCTGCCTAAGATCTCCTTCTGTCTTGCCCATTCAATGCCTGCCACTCGAGGGGTCTGAAGGAAACCACACACGTGTGCATGTTGCGGTGATTGATGGATGCTTCCATTTGTTTATCTCGCACACGTGTTGGGTTTCTTTGATTCCACGCCAAATCCATTCCATTAGGGATGGACATAGGCCGGGTTGGGCCGGCCCTGAAGGGTCAAAGCCCAAGCCCATTTAAAAACTTCGAGCCTTTGGCCAGGCTTAGGCCCGCAAATTTTTTTTGACTCGGCCCAAGCCCAGGCCCGACCCAATTTCCTTAGACTGGGCTTGGACCGGGTCGGCCCATTTATTGGTGCTAGGACAGGCTGGTACACAATCTTCATATTTGACCACAAACTTCTCTTGAGAGACGAAATTTCAATATTTCTACGCTCTTATCTCCGGTTCTCTTACAGCTAAGTTCTCTAAAAAGGAAAAAAAGCTCCCTTCTTCACCGAAAACCTCACATTTTCTGCTTAATTAAACACCAAATGCTTGTCCATTTGCAAATATAACTTTATAGGAAACATCGATGCATCCACCTCTCCCATCTTTAAGCTAGATGACAACTTGAACCCTCGGTAGACTCATTGGTGGAGTTTAGCAATTTCGGTAATCCTTTATTAGCAATCGTTCTGTAACACAATTCATGTTTTCCTTTTGATTTTTCCCTGTTTATACAAATTTCACATTTCTAATCCCGAGGGTTGCAAAAGCAGAAGCTTTCTTATGAAAAAAAATCACATAGTAGAATGCGGACATCACTTTACCCAACTAAAGAATCCATCTAAATACCACTTATATGTAGGAATGCCAGCCAGCAATAACCTTTTTGTCTAATCAAAAAGAACTTAGGTGCAGGGCATGGGGATTGGTTTGGGCTAGGCAGCGGGCTAATATCGGGCCGGGCCCTCAGGCCGGATCGGGCTAGGCCGAGCCAAGCCCGAGCCCAGCCCAAAAATTTTCTGGGCCCAATACTTTGGCCCAAGCCTGGTCCATTATCCATTTGGGCTTGGGCTGAGCCGGGGTTTTTGGGCTGGGCTTCGGGCTGGGCCGGGCCAGCCCAACCCAATGCCCATCCCTACATTCCATGGAACACGCCCCCACTTGGTGGTGCAAAATTTGCAACAACCGCAATCCCTCCTCCTTTCTATCAACAAGGGATTTTTCTACACCTAACCTTGAATAGTGATATATATATACATATATATATATATATATATATATATATACACGTAATCCTCGACAATCGCTAATTAGACGTAGAAATCCTGAATAATTCATCTATCTTACATTCATAATCTTTTGTTAGTTTTGCCTGCTAACTCAATAAGATCATTGAGTTAATTTAACATATGTGCAATCCAACTGCTATGAATAAAACCTCCAAAAAGAAAAAACCCAACCCTCCCATCATCTTCCTCCAGCCCCTTCTACGTTCCTTCGCTCACATCCCTCCCGCTCCGCCCCTTCTTCCGATCACAACTCCTTCGCATTTGACAACCTCCTTCCTCCGCCAGCTATCCCTTTTTCTTCCAGTTGATGTGACCACCTCCCCCTCCACTCCTTCATCTGCTCGCACTCCTCTCCATCCCCTTCGAGACCACCTTCTCCCTCATTGGCCAGGCCCCAAAGCATGCACATCTCCTCTCTTCTACAGGTTTGTAATAGAGGGACCTTCATTGGGTTCCCCCTTTACATGGAGTTGTGCATGCATTTCCCTTGCCATGCCCTGAGTTCAAAAGAGTTTGTCATCTTGAGGAATGACTCTCTACACCCAACATAGAAGATGAGGATCATAGAATTATTAGACTTTCACATATTTCTATTTAGTTCATTGGAGAAAAGTCCAACACCAACCCTCTTTTCATTCTGCCTTTGGCTTAAGAATATAGATCCATCAAAGAAGACCCTACAACTTCTTTGACGGGCTCTAAATCCACCATCGGTGACTGTAGGGAGTTCCAACCATATCCATCTCCTTTGACCACCTCCCACCCCCGCCCCTTCCTGTGCAGGAGGGTTTGATTTTTCGCCCACATCATCGAGCAACTCTGCATTGGAGTCACCGTCGATCTCACCTCCCTCCGACTTGTCGCCTCTATCTCTGATGAATATGCATTTCATCATCTTTATTCATCTATTTTAACTTAAAATTCCTTATTAAACACATGTAAATATCAATAAATTCATCTTCTTACTAACTATCATCCTTGTGTAAATATTTGATATTCACCTTTTAATCTAAAATAAATCAATAAAAAAATAAAGAAAATAAGAGACTTTATATATGTAGTAGGTACATGCTTAATCAAACTCCGAAAAAAATGTCAAGACTTGACTTGCTCGACAAGGAATAAAGTAGGGGGATAAATCCAAAAAACACCAAAAATTACCATCACTTAATGGTCTAGTGGTAGTACAGTATGTCTACCACACAAAAGACCAAGGTTCAAATCCCACTCTCGCATTGGTTGCGTTAAGTAGTCGATGACCAGCGTAAAAAATATTCAAATCTTTCAACATGGATTTGAGCAAGAATCCATGTAGCCGAACCTACTTATGGTGGGAGAAGGCTTAGTACATTTTTACATGTATATATTCCTTACTTGTATAACATTGTCTATAATACACAATTCTTTAATTATTTCATTTCATCATCTAACCTTTGTAACTAATGGTTATTTCTTCTTGAAATTTTTAAATAAAATATTCTTGTAAATAACAAAAATAATTGCAATCGAAATCTGTAGATATTGTATAGATTACTTCACTCTCCAAAAGCCACAAAGTACAAACTTCCTAGATCAATATCTTCTCAACCTGAACTCCAAAATCATCAAACTCACTTTCATTGTACTCCAAATTAAATATTCTTTAACATAGGGGTGATTTCATAAAATTTAGATTAAGTGTGAAATATGCAGAAATTGAGGTATTATGGTGTATTGTACCTATGTATGTTATGTGTACTATTTAGTTAATTGTCTCCTTGTGCATATTTATGAATATTGTATTTTTAATACTTACAAATATTGTATTTAACTCATTTAAAATACAAAAATTACACAAACTGAAAATCAATAAAAAAATAAAATCATGTATTTATTGTACATGTATCATCATGTATATATATTATACAAAAAACGATTTAATTAACCTCATAATTAATTTTTTAAAAAAATAATAAAATAAAAATACCATTAAAACCCTTGTAAATTTGTAAATAAATAAAATATTAAATCATGTATATATGTATAAAAATAATTAATTAAAAATCAAAATACTGTGTATATAGTTATACATACTTGTAAATAACAGCTTGTATTTATTGACCCCGTGAAAATATATTATTTAATTAATTTAATATCATAAAAAGTAATTTTATTTTATTCTTAATGATTTTTATTTACATTAACAAATTATATTATTTATTTTCAAATTTTTATTGATTTATTTAACAATTTCGCACTATTTTGTTGTGTACTCTATTTTGGATGTATTCCAAGCGTGCTCTTATTGGCCACACCCGGGTATGTTTACCCGGGTCAACTCCTCGTCTGTACCTCTTATCTCTCTAATCATTCCCTTGATGTTACTTCACTCAGTTTCCCTACGCGCCTCAATCCATAATACTTCTCGCTTCCTTCTCTAATTCCATCGCTTATTCGCTCTCCTTCCACGCCCACGTGTTAGCTCCAACAAACTCACCACAATCAATGTTCATTTTCGAATTAAACACCTGCCATAGTCGCTGCTCTACGATTTGGAGCATGAGATTTTGAGTGAAAGACGCGATTCACCTATGCTGCTGGAGGGCTCTGCCGTAACTCTCCGTCGCTTTGCCTAGCCTCAGATCGAGGCATTTTTGGTCCTTTTTCTTATCCGTAGGTATCTTAGATAGTTTAGTTTCAATTTAGAGTTTATTTTGTGCCTTATTTCATTAGAATTACTCAGATAAGTAAGTAAGTCACATTCAACATTCAATCTGTACGATCAGAGGAGCTCCGCTCACGATTAGTCATCCACGACCACACCATAACTTTCACCAGACTCCTATCCACCTTCTCCATCCTCTGCCCATATCCATATTGCTCTAAGATCAGGAAACAATCTTCTTTCCGACCACCGATGCTAGAGACCCTCTTCCATCCACTATTTCCTATGTCTTGACCTAATCTTTTGGTTGGAAGACTCCTCCGAGCATGAGATTTCAATTGCAGGTCTCAGAAGCTCCATGGAACGCATGAAGATAGAGATCAGATCAAGAATAGGTTCCTGGAGCAGCATAGCTTGATCACCTTTCAGATCTTTGGTCTGGTATTTTCTCCCTGATTCAAGGTGTTCTTCAGATGTGGGATTACTTTGGCCATCTTTTGAGTGTGATTTGAAGCAGATCCATTAACTAACGAGGGAGAATCTAACAATTAAAGATCACCGGGGAAGATCAGCTTCCTAGTTCATCGAAAGCCCTTTGTCACTGTCAGATCAAGAACTGTCAACCCCGTTCAGATTCTGACCATCAATAAAGCCCCAAAGCTCGACCGTTGATTTGAAGATCCAATCTGATCAGAGCCATTCCGTACAGAGTCAATCGCAATCGTTCGATCATATCAGCAGCTCATCTGAGCCGCTCATGCTTCCACGTCAATAGAGGGTAAAATTACGTCAATATCCTTTATCTTTATTTTATTCACAAATAAGCCCCCAATGGACGCGTGTATGTAGTTCCTTCATTTGAACAACTACATTTTTATTCCTCACTTTTATTTTATCACAATTAAGTCCAATTTCAACAGAATGTGTGCCTAACATGTGCTTGTTGGGTATTTTACAATAAAAGTCCTGATGCTTTGAGTTATTGATTGGCCCCGGGGTTTTAATTAATAGGAAATTATGAACAATGTCGTTGCAACCCAAAAAAGCCATTAACAAAAAATATTATTTTTCCAAATCAAAATTAAATATAAAATATGTAGTATGAGAAAATCTATTTAATTTAGTTGTATAGCAACATGATCGAACTCAGGGAGGCTACAAAATCAGAGGGTTACTCTATGAAAATGCAAAGAATAAAGGAATTCCAAAGTCAAACTATGCTTAGTTTTGTGTTTTTAGAATTTTATGTTTTTCTACTAATTTTTATTTATATTATATATATATATTAATTTTTTAATATTTTAAAATAATGGAATATGAAATTGAAGAAAGAAACAAACAAGACAATGCAATCTTTTTGGAATGTTTACTTCTAGCAAATATATACAGAAAAATAGACTAAAATTATTTTTGGAATTTTTAAATTTTTTAATGTTTTTATGATTTCTCCAGGTTTTTCAAACTATTTTAGATTTTTAAATAATTGAAAAACAAGAGAATGTCTAAATAGAATACAATACGATTTTTTTGGATTTTTAAAATATCAAATAATATCAAAAACTTGAAAATTATACAAAAGGAAAGATGAATTTTTATATTTTTTAGAAAGCAACTTTATGTTTTGTTTGAATTTTAATTTATTTTATATGAATTGTTAATATTTTTTATTGTTTTGTAATTGTTATGCTTTTCCTAAATGATAAATAGGTAAAAATGATACTACAATTAAAATAGGTTAAAACAAACACGCAAAATTTTTTTTAGAATTTTTGGAGAAGTTTTTATAATTTTTAATGATTTTTTAATGCAAACAAAATGTTTTTGGTTATTTTTTATTTTTATAAATAATAAAAATGATGGAAATGCAACAAAGAAATTATGGATGCAAGGTGATGTTACAGGAGTTTGCATCAATTTTTGTGAATTTTTAGAGGTCTTTTGTTAATTTTTATTTGATTTTAAACAAGCAAAATAAATATGCAGACTCTCAGGGAGTAATATGCAATGAAAGAATGTTTACTGACCAAATGATAAAAATAATTAAATTACGGGGTGAAATGTGCAAAATTCCCAAAATCTCACGTGCCAAGGCACGTGTGCCCCGCTGGATTGGACTAAAATGTAAATTAAATGAATCTTGTTCAACAATCACCCATATATTTTAAGAATGGCATCATTTAGGGAAAAACAATATTTTTTTTGTTAAGGGATTTAGGGTTTGTGGATCGTCATCTTCGTATGTAAAGGATGTGCAGGCATCCTTGAGGAAGATGCAGATCGTAGAAGTTAGGTTGAGAGGAGGATGAGGATGAAGAATGGCATCATTTATAAATATGATATGTTTTAAGAGGTAAAATTGTCAACATATAATATTTTCTATCAAAGTTAATCCAGAAAAGAGATGGAAGTTAAAACATGGTTATTTCATGTAAGGGTTAAGCATTATTTCTAGGTTTTGAGGTGTAATTAGTAATTGTCGAGGGTTATGTAATGAAAGTATTCATGGTTATAGGTGTGAAAATTCCTATTAACAAATGCAGTGCTAGATGCATGGAGAAGATTTCTTATTTATTATTAATAATTTGTTATTAAGATCTAATCTAGTACTATTACATGTTATGGATAGCATATCCATAGTTCCTTCTCAAATAAGATCTAGATGTCATTTATCCCAAGACTAGAAGGTTGTTTTAACAGGGATGCTACATTTTTACACCATGATAAGGCCTTGTTCAGTGGCGGTTTATCCCATCTAAACTCACCACTCTGCAATCTCCAGTTGTGTTAGAAGATTGCATCTTGTGGAGCCTTAAGACGAGACGGGGAAAATGTTTCCAACCTGCATGTCTCCCAGCACTCCATCTACCTTCGCCTTGCACCCTCTTGCTCTGTGCAGGTCAAGCATAACTCACTCAACCCTAGCAGTGAATCACCAGCATCATCCATGGTCGTAGGTAAGAACAAGGGGATCTCCAAAAGCAATAAGGGAGGGAAGAAGAAAACACGCATCAACATAAGAAAGATAGGCTAGACCTGACCCAGTTCTCCCATGATGTGCGATTTAGAGGTGACTGGAAAGCGATTGGGGGTGATCCCATGGGCCCATTATCCCCGTCCAAACCTGCTGATCTAGAGAGATGCTCTCTAATTAGAACCCTGATTTTGACTCCATTTCTCGTGGGCTTTTATTTAAGCTCTATATAGCGAGGATTCTGTTGTGAATCTTAAAAGTAGAACATGCACAAACGATCAATCAAGCAAGCACAAAGACACACAGATTTACAAGGTTCACCCGTAACTAGGCTACATCCTTGGGCGATGACTATTGCGTCCGTAGGCATGAAGGCATATCAACATATTCATAAGTGATCTTAATTCTAGAGTTTTGGAACAAAGGTGGAGAATCTGTTGGGTTTTTGGGTTCACTCCATATGTTGATGGGGTGTCTCCAAGTCCTCCTGTTGTTGCTTGTGGTTCAAGATATCGAGGATGTGGCGCAAGCCTTCCAAGCGGATAGAAGTTCTCTGTTAGGAAGCTTCTATCGATAAGGTGTATGTGGAAATGCCTAAGTTGAATGTTGAAGGGTACCTTCAAGATGTTGGACGAAATGTCAGTGAGACCAGCTCCATTTTGTATGAGTTCATTTTCCTTTTGTGTGTTCCTTTAACGTTGGGAAGAAAGGAGAGCTTAAGAAGATGGTAGCTAAAAGTCGAGACTATAAGAAAGAAACTAAGAAGTTCCATGTTGCTTTGCGATATGCGAATATCATGAGGAGGAAGTGAATATGCTACAACAGCCCTTTGTTTCAGGTTTGATTGCTAATTCCCGGACCTCAATGGCTGAACTTGCCGAAATTAGAAACTTTTTGATGGAAATAATGATACCAAATGGTTCTCAAGTTTTTTTCTAAAAAAATGATTTATGAGAAACTTCCAAAATTTTGCCAAAAATGTTGTGTTTTTTTAACATGTTTAGTAAATTTGTAAATTTGGGAAGCCGAAGAACAAGGTCGATGATAAAAAAGAATTGCTCAATCTTGGTTGCTTAGGGTTTAAGAGCAATTGAAAAAGAATTTAATGTTGATTCTTTAGATCATTTGTAATAGCAACATACATAAAATGTGGGGCTAAAACACACTAAACACATGAAATCACATATTATATAGAGAGTAGACTAGTTGATAACAAGGTATCAGATTTCGCAAAATTTTGGTTTCGACAAGAAATCAAAATTTTGAGCGAAATGGCGATATGAGGACAGTTTTCGGTCATTTCTTTACAAATGATGATCGATATGGACGAAATGTCGTCGAAATTTCGTCAAAATATCGTATCGATATGGTATTGATACGATATCCGAAACCAATATTTCAACCCTTGATTGACAAGCACTTGTAACTTCTTCGGTCTTATTTTCTTTTCTTGGAGTCGTTTTTATCGGTAGCTTGTATGGTGAAATAGGTTTGGACCATTTTACTCTCTACCTTCCTAGAATCGATTAAGCATCATGTCTCAGAATTAAGAAAGCACAGTATATTCCATTTCAATTTCTGTGGGTCAGTGGATAATTACAAATTATTAATTGCATATCAAGTTTCAATGTCGGAGTTAAGACATACATGAAAATCTAGTATATGTGAAAGTATATTCTCCCAAACTATTAAAAACTCAGCAGAAATAACTAGTTTCTATCTCGTATCACATATCTTTACTTTGCTAATCAAATAGAGAATAAGATACAACATTTTTTTTAGGTAAATTACAAAAAGTCATTGAACTATATACCAGATTTCAATGCTATATATGGACTTTAAAAGGAAAAAGTGTGGTATACGAACTTTAAGATTTGTTTCAATGTGGTTCTTGACTATTAACATTTAAAGTTGGAAAGGCGAAATGATCAACTAAATTTCAATAGTTGTTATCTTTTAAAGTTCATATATGACATTGAAATCGGATGTATAGTTTAGATTTCCATTCTTCGCATCCCTTTGTTTTCTCTTTCTTATTCTCTAATTCGTAATTACCATTTGTTTTCCTTTCACCCATCTTTCTTTCATAGTAACAATCCTACGGTAACCACGTCTTATCATATGCACTAATATTAACAAGGAAATGATAAATGTGAATAACCTAATGGCATCTCATACATATCTCACCAAATCAGCTTAAACCAAAAAATATTAATTGAGAATAAATATCTCCTAATTGTAACACCTCAAATCCTAAACATACACCCACATTTTTTTTTATAGAAGTACGTTTTTTTGGACTGCCATTCAAAAGCGAAATTACTAATTTTTATTGTTGTATGTGAAAGACATCTATTGATGGATCGTTCTTTTTATTCATCATATGTACTTAATTTTATAGATAAACAAATGAGAGTTTAACTCCAAAAGAAGGACTTCACGAGGCTTCTCGTAATTTGATTGATTTTTTTATTCTTTTTCTACATCCAGAGAGGAAAACACTAAGTTGGAGGGAAATAAATACAAATTTACTTACCCATTTTTTGCTTTCATGATAGATCATCAATCTAAAGAAAAAAAGAGTTGCATTGACATATATTTTTATTGATCAATTAGAATTGCCTTCCAGAATCTATAATTGTCTCAAAAGGTCCAATATACATACATTATTGGACCTTTTAAGTAACAATCAAGAAAATCTTGTGAAAATTGAATGTTTTCGCCCAGAATATGTAAAAGAAATATTGAGTATTCTACAAAAGTGTTTCACAATTCATTTAGGTTCATGAAGTGTGGCTATGAGTTATAAGTGTTGGGGAATACTACTTGATAACTTGAGCTTAAGCATTTTGAGTGGTTGTCAACGAAGTCCATCCGATTCTGAACCCAATAAATTGCCAGGACTAATTTTTCTCGATAACGGATTGGAGACCTAAGTGTGGGACGTTACAAATGGTATCAGAGATATGTTTCCTCTGATAGCAGAAATGACTACCTGAGAGACGGAGCCACCCCTACAAAGAAATACGATGAAAATGTTACTCGAAGCGTGTAGCTGCCACTGTCACTGGAATAAGTGATGACCATGTCGCAATGAGGATGTTTGCGAATACAAATAGGGTAACACCCCAACCCCTTAAGTGTAGATGTGGGTTATAAACAACGAGGATTAATACTTGACAGATTAGGCTTAAGCATTTTTGGTAGTTGTCAAAGGAATTTATCTGGATGCGAACCCAATAAATTGTCAGGACTAATTTTTCTTAATAACGTACCGGCAACCTAATCTTACTGGAAGAAATCACAGAGAGTAATAAAAAGTTGCACACATTACTTTAGCATTCTACACGCATGGATGCAAGACGTGAATCCGAACTACATCCTAATGAAATATTTTCATTGATTGAGCTATTTCCTTTGTTTTGCCATTTTATGCATTTTTAATGTATTTTTCTCATTAAAGATAAAATTTTAATATAATGTAGAAAAATCACACATTCATTAACTAGATGGTTAGTTTTATGTGAGCCCCTCGTTAAATATCTATTTAATAATATTGCATAATTTTGACTGAGATCGATCCCATAACTTTTTCACATTAAGAATTTTCCATTCTAATTTTTCAAAACGTCGGTGATGAACTTTTTTATAGTATAATTTTTATCTAAGGGTGGTTTAGTGTACACAGGTTAGGGTGAGTTAAACTGAGGGAGGGTAAACCTTTTTTTTTGCTTTGGTATTTGTATAGAGGGTTAAACTGAAGGCGAGTTTGTTGTGATGTGATTGTATTAAAGTTTGGAAAAGTGAGTAGTTATTATGATGTGATTGTATTAAAGTTTGGAAAAGTGAGTAGTTATTATGATGTGATTGTATTAAAGTTTAGAAAAGTGAGTAGAAGTTAAGTAGTTTATAATTTTTATATGATATGATGGTATAATATATCATTTTTCGATCGAATTGATAAAAGAAAATTGATTTATTAAATGTACTAAAAAAGAGAAAGAGTTAAGCCCACATGAGAGAGAGAGAGAATGGGTTGGGGGGTTAATCCCCTAGCTGAACGACCTCTAAGATTGTAGTTATTAATAGATTTGGCATATCATCCACGATCCATTTATCAATCATGTGGTGACTTTATCTGTTGTATTTAGAATTGTAATTATACTTTTAATTGGAAAGTCCATGTAATTACAATTGGAGTTAATTTGATTTTTATTGAGAAACCAAATGAGTTGGAGAGAAAGTTGAGAATTTGTAAATTTGAAAGGAGAGTTATGGGTGAAAGTTTAGTACCACATCTAAAGTTTCTAAATTTTCGTTGGGCTTGTAATGAGTCCACACCCCAAGCTCTTGTCATAATAGTAGAGAGGGGGAATGGAGGACCTCACACACGCGCATGCGCTCCGCTCTGGCTCCGGCTCGGAAGAGTCAATTCGGATCTTGATACTTTTACTGCGGATTTTATTTGGCAGGTCGATTAAATTAATCACATGGATTAATTTGGATTCGATTGCAATGATAATTCAACTCGACTCGAACGGATCGTTGTAGTTGTAGTTTCGGATTCCGAAAAGACATACCCGTTGAGGGGCATTTTCGGAAAATAAAAGTACCGCGCGCTTGGGCATGGAGCATCTTTTTATATCCCTCCCCCGACATCGTTGTCTTCACTTATAAAAAAACTCTTACGTTGCCTTTGCTCTTTATTCCCACTGCATCTACGACCTGTTATTCTCGGTTGCAAGTTCTCGGATATACTTTCGAGGGCGGTCTCGTCAGTGTGTGCGGATGAAGATCGTATACCGTCGTATCCTGTGAGCTGATCGTTAGTACCCTACGCACTGGTATTGTGAGCGCGATATACTCTCTAAGGGCAGTCCATTACATGGACGTTTCGATGATTTCTGATCTAATATCTCTATCATTTTGTTTGTTGCATTATGTTTATTACTTTTCTTTTCCTGGATCTCGTTCTATTCATTTATTCTGAAAAATGAAAATGGTTAATCTATGGTTTTATTAGTTCATGTGTGCATATCATAATTGCTATATGAATCGGAAATGCTTGATAATAATTTTATTTATGTAATGCACTGATTCATATTAATCTTGCTAAATATTATTGTGTATATGTCATGGTATTGATCACAATAATTTTAGAGAGGATATCCGGAACCGGATTTAAAATCATGTCGGAAGCAATGTTTAAATCGATGGTGGATATGACGGGTATGCCTGAAAAAAATCAGTGGTCAAAAGGTTAAGCATTGGCAACAACGCATAAGGATCTGGTTAACCACTATAGGACTACTATGTTTGAAATCGATTGTCCTACGGTGGAAAAGAAAAATCCATCGCCCGATAACCAGAAGGTGCAATCTGCATGGAAAGAACGTGACCGTATATATCATGGTTGCATCCTGTTGGCTCTGTCCAACACATTATTTGACGTATATTGTTCATCTACGTAGACTGCGAAGGGGCTATAGGAAGATTTGGATCAGATGTATAATAATGAAGATCTCAGTATTGAGAAATACTCCGTGGCCAAGTTTTTGAACTTTTCCATGGCCGAAGGGAAGTCGGTTTCTGAACAAGCACACGATTTTTTACTCCTACTCCATGGTTTAGAAGATGTCGAAATGAAATTTCTAGAGAACTTTCAGGACATGTGCATCATTGAAAAATTCTCCAAATCATTGGAAGACTTTGGTATGACACTGAGACACAGGAAGATGAAATTTTCTATGGATGATTTGATGGTGACAATTGTCATAGAGGAGGAACACAGGAAACAAAAGCATGTGGTTCTTGTCGATATTCAGAATAAGGTCAATTTCATGACCTCGAAGTGTAAGGATAAGAGGGGAAAGGGTAATAATAATAATAAAATGAAACTAAAAGGTAAAATCCAGAAAAAGGTAAAGAATAAACCCTCCTGGTACTATAATCAAGTTTGCTATTGAAAGAAGGACTGTCTGTCCTTAAAGGCTTAACATAAGGTTGCAGATAGAAGTCCGCAAGTGAATATGATCACTATGGGACTTGAGGCTAGCGAGGGGTATGTCTCTGTAAAATCTGAACTATACCATATTCATTATCCAAATGAGTGGCTCGTGAATACGATAGATAATGTAAATATTTGTTCTGACAGAACTTTGTTTTCTTCTTATTAGACCTGTAGTGGTGGGACTGTGAAGATGAGAACGATTCTGCAGCCAGGGTGCTAGGGTCCGGACAAGTCAACTTGAGGTTCTCCTATGGACGTGTCTGGACGTTGCATAGGGTGTTTCACGTTCCTGACATCAAGAAGAATTTTAATCTAATTTTATCTTAGTTAGAAATGGTTTTGAATTAAACTTTAAATGTAATAAAGTTGTTGTTCTGAGACATTGCTTTTTTATGGAAAAGGTTATTTGGAAGATTTTGATTTATTATTTAAAATTAGATATGATTCAGTAAACATTAATGCAAAGAATGTTTTGAATTCTGAATATTCTAATTATGTGTCTCATGTAGTTAATAATCTAGAATCTTGTGATCCGTGGCATATGAGATTGGAACATGTGAATTTAAATTCAATTAAAAGAATGATGAATTTAGAAATGTTCCCTAAACACTATATTGATGAAACTCAAATATGTGAAATTTATGTGTAAGCTAAGATACTTAGGAAGTCTTTTCATTCTGTCTCTAGAGATAATGAGATCTTGAATCTAGTGTATACGGATATATGTAAATTTAATTGTGTGTTGACTCGAGACAATAAGAAATATTTTATTACTTTTATAGATGATGACAGTAGATACTGCTATGTGTATCTTATAAAAATCAAGGATGCCGTAGAGAATTTTCTTATATCTAAGAATGAGGCTGAGACACAAACAGGAAAAGTGCTTAAATGCCTTAGGTTAGATAGAGAAGGTGAAATATACCTTTAACTTGGTTGTTGAACAATGCAAATCATTTGGCATAGTTCATGAAGTTATTGCTCCTTATTCACCACAATCAAATGAGATAGCAGAACGGAAAAATAGAACCTTAACTGACATGATCAATGCTCTCCTACAGAATTATGGACTTCCCACCTATATGTGGTGAGAAATCTTGAATACGGTTTGTCATATTCTGAATAGGGTTCCTCCAAGGTATATGAAAAAGTGTCCTTTTGAATTTTGGATAAATAAGAAATCTAGCTAAGATATCTCAAAGTGCGGGGTTGTTTCGCCAAAGGTTTTAGTCTCAGAACACAAGAGAAAGAAGCTAGGTCCTAAAATCGTTGATGAGGTCTTCTCAGGTTATTTGATAAATAGTTATGCATATAGATTCTTGGTAATTCGGTCTGAGATACCAAGCATAGATGTCAACAATATTGTAGAACTCAGTGATGCTACCTTCTTTGAGGATGTCTTCCCTATGAAGGCTAGGATCCCTCACAATCTAACCATTGAAAGTGCCTTCACATCAGGGTCTATTCCATATCAAGTGGAAATGATAACAAACTTGGGGAATGAGACTCAACCTGAACCCAATGATCTTCAGAAGAGAATGATCCAAGGAGGAGTAAAAGACCTCGGATAGCCAAGGATCTAGATAGTGACTTTGTTGTCTACCAGATCGAGAGTGATCCACCAAGTTACAAGGAAGCCATGACTTCATCTGAAGCAAAACAATGGAAGGAAGCCGTTAAATCTAAGATGGACTCCATTATAGCTAACGGAACTTGGGATTTGGTTGATTTACCCAAAGGGTGCTCTACCATTGGGTGCAAGTGGGTGTTTAAGAGAAAGTTTAGACCATACGGATAAATTGAAAAGAATAAAGCCAGATTAGTTACCAAGAGAATTAGGTAAAAGAAAGGTATCGATTATTTTGATATATATATTTCTCTGTGACTAGGATGACCACAATCCAGATGCTCACAGAATTGACATATGTATATGATCTCTCTATCTACCAGATGGATGTGAAGACCGCCTTCTTGCATGGCGATCTTGAGGAGGAGATCTATATGAATCAACCTGATGGACTTGTGACTCCTAGGAATGAGGGAGAGGTTTGTAAACTTGTTAAATTCCTTTACGGATTGAAACAAGCACCAAAGCAATTGCACACAAAATTTGACAAAACCATTTTGTCATGCTGCTTTAAGATTCATGGATCCGATAAGTGTGGCTATTCTAAGGTAAAAGGTGATGAGTGTATTGTCTTGTACCTTTATGTTGATGACATAGTTTTGTTCAGATCACATATACAGATTATAAATGAGGCTAAAACATTCTTCAGTAGCAAGTTTGAGATGAAGGACATGGGTGTTGTAGATGTAATCTTCGGTCTCAAATTGACAAGATCAGTTAATGGGATCGTGGTTTCTCAATCTCACTATATTGAGAAGGTACTTGAGAAATTTGGATATAAAGACTGCAAAATTGTAAGCATTCCTTTTGATTCATCTAAAATGTTGTTTAAGAATAAAAGTGGAGTACCTGTAGCTCAACTAAGGTATTCACAAGTGATAAGAAGTTTGATGTATCTTGCAAATTGCACGAGCCTGATATTTCATTCTCGATTGCAAAGCTGAGTAGATACACTAGCTGTCCTGACCATACTCACTGAGAGGCCATAGATCAAGTAATGAAGTATTTGAAGGGAACTATTTCCCTTAATTTGCATTATGGTAGACGTCCATCTGTATTAGAAGGATATAGTGATGCAAGCTGGATAGGGAAAATAGAGGAGTCTGGGAGTAAGGGTCTTATTGGGTATGTTTTTACCTTTGGAGGCGGTGCAGTCTCGTTGAGGTCTGTGAAGCAGACCATTCTAGTTTGATCTACCTTTGAGGCCGAGTTGTGTGCTTTGGACACCACTGAAATTGAGGCTGAATGGCTAAGGGAACTTCTTTAAGAAATTCTCATGGTGGGTCAACCAGTTCCTGCGATCTCGGTGCATTGTGACAACATGGCCACAATTGTCAAGATCAAGAGTTTAAAGTTCAATCAGAAAACAAGGAGACACATACGAATCAGACTTAAGATGTTAAGGGATTTGGTGTCTCGAGGAGTGTTGGCTATGGATTTTGTTGAATCCAAAGATAACACAACAGATCCATTGAGTAAAGGACTTGATAGATCTTTAGTCATAAAGTCTAGACTTGGGATGAGACTGAGACCCATTGGGAGTTCCTCTACGGTAGCAACCCAACCTATCTGAGTGGAGATCCCATAAAGTAGCTTCAATGTGATAATAACAAGCTATCTGGGGTACTGCTTGGCACTCTTAGTTTAATACTTATGCATGAGTGTCTTATCCGTGGAAGCCTGATTTCCATTTAAGCTGCTAGATTAGGAAGAACGTAGGCTCTGAATGGGTTCAAGCCAGAGGGAAGGATGTTAGCAGTGAATCCTTGGAGAATGCCACCTATGTGAGTGCTATTGTGGGCCACAGTTAAAGGAGGAGGATTTTTCCTAAACACACTCATGAAATAGGATAAGGGTGCATGGTCTTTAAGAGCACCAACCCTAAAGATTTTACCAAGAATAACATTTTGTTGTTTCTACCGTATACTTTAACACCAAGGTCTGAAGTTTAAGATATAGTTCACTTCGTTCCTATTAAAGTGAAAGTAGCAAACTCGGGTAGAGTTTCAAACCGGAAGGTACATTTACTGAAAGCAAAGTACAACAACTGAAAGTTGTCCTTTTAACTCCCATTGAATCTCTTTTTCAAATTGATGAATTTGTGGGGATTATTGTATTTAGATATGTAATTAGATTTTTAGTTGGAAAGTCTATGTAATTACAATTGGAGTATATTTGATTTTAATTGAGAAACCAAATGGCTTGGAGGGAAAGTTAGAATTCCCAAATTTGAAAGGAGAGTTATGAGTGAAAGTTTAATACCATATCTAGTGTTTCTAAATTTTTGGTAGGCTTATATATGAGTTTACACTCCAAGCTCTTGTGGCAATAGTAGAGAGGAGGAATGGAGGACTACACACGTGCATGCGCGCGCTCCGCTCCATCTCCGGCTCGGGCTCGGGAGAGTCAATTCGGATCTCGAATCTCGATACTTTTGCTACGGATTTCATTTGACATATCGATTAATTTAAGCACACGGATCAATTTGGATTCGATTGCAATGAGAATTCAACTCGACCGACCGATTCGTTGTAGCCGCGGTTTTGGATTTCGAACCACATCTACGACATGTTCTTCTCGGCTGCAAGTTTTCGGAGGTACTTTCAAGTGCGGTCTCGTCGGTTTGCGCGGACGAAGATCATGTACCATCGTATCCTGGGAGCGGATTGCCAGTACCCTACGCATCGGTAATGTGGGGGTGATATCCCTTCTAAGGATAGTCCATTACATGGACGCTTCGGTGATTTCTGATCTAATTTCTCTATCATTTTATTTGCTGCATTATGTTTACTACTTTACCTTTCCCGAATCTCGTCCTATTCATTTATTCCGAAAAATGAAAATAGTTAATATATGATTTTATTGGTTCCTGCATGAATATCATAATTGTTATATGAATTGGAAATGCTTGATAATAATTTTATTAATCTGTAATGCATTGATTCATATTAATCTTGCTAAATATTATTTTATATATGTCGCGGTATTCATCTCGTCAACAACATTATCTTATGATCTGATGACATACTAACAAAACATCTTACTATATACTAAAGCTGAGTTTTTTCTCATCTTCCATTCCCTTTCTTCCTCTTCTCTTTCTCTCACGGATCTCCCATTTTCATCCTCCTTTTTCTCCCCCTCATTCTCTTCTCTATCATCTCCTCCTCTCACTCTCTCATATATGAAAATAAATATAAGAATTGTTTCTTTTATTTTTAAAATTTCTACTTCAGAACCCCTTTTCTTCTCCCCTTAACAACATTTCTTGACTCTCATGTTATGGTCTCCTCTTCTGTTTGCTTAAGTTTATGTTACTTACACCCATACATTCTACCTCTAATATTTATTTATTTATTAAAATATAATCTTAAGTATCAATAATTTCGAAGATATATTGTAACGACAAAAAAATCCATCACTAAGGTTGAATAGTGTGCTATACAATTAATACTTGATAACGATAGAAAATTCAATCCACATAATTTTCGATATTCTATCTATGTATGCGAAGATGGTCCATAACAAATTCAATTCGAGGCATTAATAAAAAAAATTTCTCAGGACTTTTTTGATAATATTAAGATTGATAAAATATAATATATAGTGTGGTTGTCGTTTTGAGCATATACCTATGTATGTTTTCTAAAAAGGGAAAAAATCTATCATAAAATTTAAAATACTAAACTACAAATAGATCGGCTATATATCGAGAGGGCGTTCGGTTGGAGAATAAGAAGGAATAGACATGTAGAATAAAGAGAATAAGGTCATATTCTCCGATCGGATGGAAAGATAGAAATAAAGAGAATAATGTAAAATAAGGATAGATAAGATAGAACAAACATAAAAATAAAATGAAATAATGAAATATAGATGTAAATAGTCATGCTTTGAGAATCGCATGAGAGAAGAATTGATTCATTATTCTATTTCTTATTCTCGGAATGAATGTACTTAAAAGAATGATGCTTTATTCATAGGTAATAAAAAAGTATACCAAATAGATTTTTTTATGGGTAATAACTTCATTTATAAATGTTGTAGGAGACAACAGATTTACAAGTGGAGGGGCAGAAAATGCCACCACAAAAAAGAGAGGGATTCAAACACCCCAAAAAAAACCCCAAAAATGGATCTTTACAGTTTACCAAGAAGGATACACAAAGGCTTCATTGTCGAGAATACTCAGCCGCTGGATGCATTAGAGGCAATCATGACGGCTGAGGAGATCGAAGCAGCCAGAAAGAGGGGCGTAGCAGCTTTGTCAGATGTCCATCTTGCATTTCTTTCCCTCCAGATTTCCCAAACCGCGATGGCTAAGGCAGCTCCCCAAAGGTGGCGAGCTTTGACATCCGGAAGAGCGACAATCCAGTCGATAATATTGCAAAGCATCATGGAAGACGGATGTTGCAGGCCAAGGTCTACGAGAGCCTGGGACAAGGTGTTCACTGCGAAAGCACATTGAAAGAAGACATGGTCCCGAGTCTCATTTGCAGAGCCGCAAAGATAACAAGTGCTCAAGTGTTGAATTCCGAATCTTTCAAGTCTGTCCAAAGTGGGCAGCCTGTTGATGACAACCCGATAGAGCACGCACGAGTGCTTGGGAGGAGCGAATTCGCTCCACACCACAACAGCCCAAGTAACCATAGTGCCACGAGCCCTGACAATGTCCACGGCTTGGGAGAAGGAGAAGCCCCTAGGCGAGCATAGCCATATGTGCTGGTTGTGCGAGTTAGAGATACAGTGACGGTAGGCATCCCTGCGAGCAAGGATCGCCTTCCACAGTAGGGAGTCCCCGCACTTGGGGACGACATCCCAAAAGTTGCAGGTGGCCAGGTATTTTTGCCTCATAAAGGAGGCCCAAAGAGAGTGCTTCGCGGTGAGGATACGCCACCCCCAGGCAACAACCATAGCATCACGGATCAAGGACAGCGGTCGGATCCCCAGCCCACCCTCAGCCTTTGGGAGGCAGACGGTGTGCCACCCGACATGGTGTCGTCCAAAACCCCATAAGAAATTAGCGCACATTTTGTCCACCCTTGAGACCGAGCCCTTGGGAATGAGGCACCCCCCCAACCCAATAAAGAGAGATGCCAGCAATCACAGAATTGAGCAGCTGCAGCCTGCCCGCCAAGGAAAGGGAGGCGACTTTCCAGTCACTGAGCGCAGCCCGCATTCTATCCTTTAAAGCCTTCGCATAGGAGGCCCTGCCGGCAGAGGAAGCAAGGGGGAGGCCAAGGTAGGCAGTTGGAAGGGCGCTCGACAGCACCCCCAATCTAAGAGTGCAACCAAAGTCCGCCGGAGCCCCTTTCGGGCGAAAAATTTTACTTTTACGCGGGTTCATCTTCAGCCCAGAAGTCTGTTCGAACAGTTCAAGGACCCGCGAAACCTCGAGGATCGAGGATGACGTAGCTTTGCAAAAGAATAGAAGATCGTCAGCATAAGTGAGGTGGGTAGGCGCCAGCCCCCGCCCCCTACCCATTGGAATAAGCCTTCTTTTAGCAACGTCTGCCTCCACCAAAAGGGTTAGAGACTCCATGCCCAACACAAAGAGAAGGGGGCTGAGGGGGTCCCCCTGCTTGAGGCTCCGAGTCCCTTTGAAGAAGCCCTCAGAATTTCCGTTAATAAGGATGGAGAACGAAGTGGTCATTATGCAGTTTGCAATCCATGCCACCCAAATGGGATCAAAACCCATTAGCTCAAGAGTCCTCAAGATGAAGGAGTGCTCTATTGTGTCAAATGCCTTTGAAAGATCAATCTTCAAGCACGCACGCTTGAAATTAGCTTTACGATCAAATGCCGCAGTCAATTCTTGTGCCAAGCGGCTGCTATCACCAATAGCTCTTCCTTTAATGAATGCTGATTGGTTGAGAGATATGAGGTGCGGCAAAACAGTGGTAAGCCTGGAGGAGAGGATCTTAGCAAAGATCTTATATATAACATTGGTGCAAGCGATAGGCCTGAAGTCACCCAAACCCATGGCAGTGCCCGCTTTGGGCACAAGGGTTAGAAAAGTGTGGTTAACCTCCCTGACCATGCTGCCCCCTTGTAGAGGAAGCCCATGGCAGCGACGACGTCGTCCTTAACAAGAGCCCAATGCCTTTTCTGGAAGCCGACGTTGAACCCATCAGGGCCAGGAGCTTTAGTAGAGGGGATGTCACAGAGAGCATCCCAGATCTCATCCGTTCCAAACGACCGCACAAGCCAGCAGCGCGCTGCAGCAGAGAGAATCACCCTGGGGGTAGGGGGATCGGGTCTAGAGGGGCGAGGGAGGGCAGGACCAAGAAGGTCCCCAAAGAACCTTATCGCCTCCGCGGCAACCTCGGAGGCTTTATCAATTTGTTGACCGTTTTCAACCAAATCTATACCAAATAGATTTGGATGATATAATCTGCATGTTCTCATTCTGATAGTAGAACGTAAGGGGCATGCAAAGGTAGTGGACTGATACTTGAAAATATATGAAAAAGACGCGTGTAGTGCAGCTGAAGCGAAGAGAAGGCGAAGTTCCTGTCAAAGATGGGAGGTGGACGGCCATGATTGAGCTGCTGAAAAGACCGAGGGACTGTGGATTTCCACAGTCTGCACGTCACTGCAGGTGATGTGTGAGCTGCTTTGTCATTGATGGGATGCCATCAGCTCCGCATATCGTCCTATTTATTGCTTATCGATCAAAGGGACTTCCAAATGCATCTCATTCTTCTTTATTTAATTGTGAGCACTTCTGTCTGCAACTGCAGAGCACTCTTCTTCAGGAAAGCCTCGCAACCCGTACTGACAGATGACAAGGACGACGTCTATCAGGACTCCCACTCAAAGAAAGAGAGAGGAATAGGTTATAATTGTACAAAGCCAACATTTTCTCTCTCCTTTTTTCCATTTTTAATGATATGTTGACCCCGAATTCAAATTAAAGAATAGAACTCTCCCGGGTAATGGGGGTTGCGGTTTTACTTTGCACACTTGAGTGTTTTTACACTTGTGCCCCTCACCGCGATAAATTTGATTGAAGATAACGGATAATTTGAAGAGTTTTATCACTTGTACCCCCTTAGATTCGGTAATATTAGTTGTACCCTTCCCGTTTTTTAATATCAGTTGTCTCCTTATATTCTTACCAAATACACATGTATGCCTTTTGTAATATCAGTTATGCTCCTAATTTATTTTAATGGAAGGGCAAAACTACAAAATGTAGGAATATAGGTGCATAATTGAAATTACAAAATTTAAAAGGACACGAATGATAAAAATCTTAATTTGAATATTCGTTGCCACACCTTCCGATTTTGAGATATTACTGCAAATGTTTAGATATTTGTTGCCTTATGTCAATTTGTTGGAGTGTCCTTCGAGATCATGTTACAACTATACCCTTACCATTTTTGCAATAACACTGTGTCGATGTATTTCTTTATGAAATTCCGTTAAGGTAAAATAAGGCATAAGTGTAATAAAAAAAGGACAATACTATGAATTTTTTAAGAATATTAGGATACATATTATTGTATATACACACAATAAAAATGGTAGAATTTTGGAGGGGCATAAGTGTAAAAAACTTATTTTCTTATAGGTATACGAATAATTTATTTGCTTGGAAATTTTGTAAAATTACTTCAGAATAACCTATCACAATTATATTGAATTTAGAAGGATAATGTAGGAGTAACCTTGTAGACCTATGGGTATAAACAACTTTAAAATGGCATGTTATATTAAATTTTATCTTAAAACTCAATGCAGTATTTTTCCTTATTTATTTTGTAGTTTTGTAATCTTATAAGACATCTATATATTGCTAACTTGTATGAAATGATGTGATAGTTACATGTAACACTTTATTACATTAAGCTTAGAGCCGAGCATGAGAATAATGGTTTATTCTCTGTTCGACTGAAAAGATAAGAATAAGGAGAATAATGTGGAATAAGAGTAGGTAATATGGAATACAGATAGGAATAATGGTGGAACAATGTGAAATAAAGAGATGTGGATGGGAATAGTCATACTATTGGGAACTGCACAGTGTGGAGAGTTGATCTATTATTCCAGTACTTATTCTCCAAACAAATATGACCTTAATGATATATATCTCTGACAAAGGATCTAGTTATTCAGTGAGAGGAAGAGTTACTAACATGTTTATTACTATTACGATATTTCTAACCTTTCTTCACGATGGAGTTAAATATCATTGATGAAGGGCTTCAAGGTCTCAAATGATATTTAATACATAATATGTTGATATTGTGTGGTCTTGATTCTAAGATCCCAGAGATTGGTTGAAAAATAACAACTAGTGATGAAATTATAAAACAAAGGAATATGTAGTTAGATGATTCGAGTAGTAGCCCTATTTTTTCCATATAAAAAATCCCATATAAATGGAGGTAATAAGCAATCTTATGAATGTTACTATTATGATTTTTTTTTGAAAAATACATATTCTACTACCCAATATGTTTAAGACGATTTTGATCCATATGTTGATAGGAAAATAAACTCCAAAAGAAGCTTTCCCAAGTGGGGTAACACATTTTCTTTGAGCTAAGAAGTAAATTCTCGAATAAGATATGAAATGAAATCGCTTTTGGGGCGTTCGGTTCGAGAATAAGCAGAAACAAGGACGGAGAATAAGAAAAATAATGGTTTATCTAGGTTCGGTTGGAAAATGCAAGGCGTAAATCGACGAATCTTGAAGGGACACACGAGCGAGAAACCCTAGTTCTTTTTGCCCCAAACAACATCCTTTCTTAGATCTTTGATGGAGGGTCAAGATGATCACAACATGTCCTGCTATGACACCACTTGCGAACAGGGAAAGCATATCTCCGATTGGGATCAAATAGTTGGATTCGTATTTGAGGGATAAAAGCAGCATAAGATATTCCAAGGAACGCGAGGAGGGAGAATCAAACAACGACAACGAAATCTTTTTCCACAATTAACTAAGATCGGTTAAATAGATTCTATGCCTCCATTTAGATTTATCTTAGTTCAATCCCAAACTTATATCCAAACATGAAGAAGGCAAGGTTTTAAAATATGGACCGGACATTGAATCGGTCAGTCTTCGGTTTGGTCCAACCGGGTCGAACCGTCGGTCCAAACCGATCGTACCGGTGATGACGTCAGCATGATGTCATCATTCTCATCGACTCGGAAAAAATCGGATCGGGCTTAATTTACTGGTCAGACCGGTCGAACCGATTTTTTGAACCAATAAAATCGGATACATATATATAAGTATGTATTATATATCAATGAAATAATCATTAGAAATTTTAAATCTTTAAATAGAATAATATGATTGCCTATTTCAAGTAAAACTATACAAAGTTAGTCGAATTTTCTAGAATTATATATAAGTATAATATTGTAAGAATTTATTTATAGTTGTTTTAAGAAAATAACTCTAAGAAAGTATTGACATAATGTATATTCCAAAAAAAGAGAGGAACATACCTTATATTACAGAAGTTAAGAAGGGCATATATGATAAAAACCCCATTATTTCATTATTTAAACTTTTATTTTTTTGAAAATTACCAAACTATCAAAACTGGGTCAATCCGGATCAACCCGGGACCCGATTTTTTATTTATTATTATTTTTTGAAATTAATTACAAAGAACCGGCTGAACCGACCGGGTCGGAGCCGGTTCCCGGTCCAACCGGTCCGACTGGTCGGTCCGGTCCGATTTTTTATACCCTGGAAGAAGGAGAATATGGATAATAATAATAAGGGATATTTACACCCATAACCCGGAGTAATATGGTAATTACCCCAGGAACCCCTTGATAAACATGAATTACACCTAAAGCCCCGAATAATGGTTAACCTTTACATGGCATAACCCGTGTCAACTTCCGTCTTATTTCTCCGTTTACTTTAACGGAAAAAGTCAATTTTACCCTTCCAAACCCATCATATTTACAACATGATGCCATTCTTGAAACAAAGTAACCCCCAAACCCGTCGCCGGGTTTAGGCCTCCAGTCCGAACTCCCCTTGCATGCACCACCGCCCGTGAGCTCCCCCCTCCTCCCGCCGGTCTCCCGCAAGCTCGAGCACCCCTTCCCACCCTGCACGCCTCCGCCTAGCTCGAGACATGGCCGCTTAAGCTGCAAGCTCCAGACCCCCGCACGCACAGTCGCAGGCTTCAGACCCTCCCCTCACACCCCCAAGTCCCCCTCCCCTCCCCCTCTCAAGTTCAACTGCTCCCTCCCCTCTCCCCCTTCTTCCCCTCCCCACCCCTTCCCCCTGGACTCCCTCTTACACCACCACTCCTTCCCACTCCAACCCATCGCCACCTCCCCACCTCCTTCTTATAACATCCATGGCAAGTTGAATCACAAGAAGAAGAAGATGACCACCCTCGTCAACCATGAAGTTGTTGGATTGTGACCCACCTCCTTCCCCCTACATTACCGCAACCTCACCTGGGCTTGCTGGATTCCATGGCCCAAATCCCCATTTCCCACCCGGGTTCCTTTATGGATTCTGCCCAAGGTGACATCTTTAAGGTGGATTTGGTCACCCTCACGAAGGGGCTTGACCTTTCCAGAAATTGGGAAAAGGCCCTCTTCTTCTTCCAATGGTCTGTTTCTTCCAATTTGTCCCAAAGACCCAAGCTTGACACCCAGGCTATCGAGATCATGGTCCGCGCCCTGGGCAGGGAGTCCCAACACACCGTTACGTCCACGATGAAATTCCCTTCGATGAGCACAGGCTCGATATGCGCGCTTACACCACCCTGCTCCATGCCTTCAGCCGGACTGGTAGGTACAACAAGGCCGTGGCATTGTTCCGGCAACTCAAGGAGAAAGGACTCGTCCCGACCATCGTCACGTATAACGTCATGCTCGATGTATATCGGAGGATGGGCCGGTCGTGGGGCATGATCGTGGAGGTCTTGATGAGATGGAGAACAGGGGATTGGAGTTTGATGACTTCACTTGCAGCATCGTGATTTCCGCCTGCAGGAAGAAGGCCTGCTGGAGGAGGCACATCTCTTCTTCGCACCCCCCTCTCCGCCGCTGCCGCCGCCTGGAAACCTCTCTCCCCTGGTCGCTCGCATCCCCCCCGGAACCCAGCCCCCCTTTGCTCAGAGCAACCCCACCTAAATCCCGAATCCCTCGTGCTCGGAGTAGCCCCGCCCAAAGACACCACCCCCTCCCCCACGGTAGGAGCACCCCTGCCCCCAAAGCCAGCTCCGCCTGTGGTCGGAGCAGCCCCAACGAAAGCCCCCTCCCC